>JAVQJL010058977.1:0-30370 GCA_036024295.1 Nannoperca obscura | reverse complement strand
TTTGTGTGTGTGGAAGTTGGTCTCGACCGGCTCCATGTGATTGAGTGCCCTGAGATAACTTTGTTATGATATGGCGCTATATAAATAAAATTGAATTGAATTGAATTGAATTGAATCTTCACTGGATGGAGTGTACAGAAGGTCAGGATCAGGGCAGGCAGAGGGACCCGCCACAGACAGAGAAGCAGAGGTTGCAGGGACACTGTGAATATATGTTCTGGGACTGTGGTGGCATTGTACTCCCTGCTATGCCAGGAGTCAGACGTGCTGCTGACTTCGAGGCAAACTTTTCCCATGTGCTACATGTAGCATGAATATGGTGCTAAGAGAATAAGAGTAAAGTTTACAAGATTATAAATAAAATAATGTGTCATTAGAAGACATTACAGTAATGAAGACTAAAACATTTCAACATTTAAATCCCACTATAGTTAGCCGGATTCAAAATAATAATAGTGAATATATTTTCAAATCAAATTCAAGCAGTGTAAATTGGTAAACATACTCAAGTTAACCGTTGTGTCACTCAGAGTACTGAAGACACCAACTGAAATACTACATCAATAAACAACAGAATAAATACTGAAATAAATTAATGTAATCTATAGAAATTTAGAAATAAATTGAAGACATTTACCTTTTCTTTATTGTTTTTTAAAAAACATGTTTAATTTCTGTAGTTGTATATATGTATTTCCTCATTTATTTATACATGACTGTACTTATTTCTGCATTCACTTACTAATGACTAGGTCACATTTTGTCTTCCCTATAGCTATAACTATTTAGGCTCCTACACACGACCCTGACACCCTGATGTCGTGCTCTGAGGTAGCCGGGCTGCATTCCTCACATCTCATAAACCGACCACTGGGGGCGGTGTGGTCTGTAGCCCAATGACTGAACTGTGTTGTTATGAGACACAGAAACGGGCTGAAAGAAATTCACGTCAGTATGAGAAACATGCTTGTTTTTGTTATTAATTTCCCCCTTAGGATATCTTTCAGTTTTCACCCACACTTACTGAAGTACGTTTGATGCCTTTGATTATCTTTAGGCGTTTTCTTCCAAATGTTTAGGCTGCAGCTTCCCATTTCTGGACTAAACATGAAATAAAACAGCTACACCGCCTACAAGATAAACCAAATATTTTGTAAACAGGTGGAAGAAAGAAAAGCATGAACATACTGGAGCTATATAACATACCACTGGCTTTTATCAATTACAAGTTCAAAATACTTAACTGCTCCAAATGAAATCTGATGACCTGTTGACGGGTTGATTAGGTTGATTAGGTTTTTTTATTTTTATTATTACTCTTTTACCATCAGAACATAAAAATGGGTTGAAACCACTAGGAATCCCTGTTTAAAACTATAGCTTGACTATTGACATCAGGAAGAGAGAACCTTTTTTTAAAAATCATTATTTCAAGTTGTCCTTCTAATATTTTATCACTGACTAAATAACAATAACTAATATATTAATAGTATTCAAAGATAATAATATATTAGAATTACTTGAAAGCTTTAATTTAAGTAAGTTTTAAATGATCTAAATTTTTTGTTTGATTCGATGTGTTTCGGGATGTTCAGGGATCACTTGTCAGAAGATGAAATAGCCACCCAATCACATTACTCGGGAATAACACCAGAACGAACTATTGGCTGGGGCGTACAGGCACGTGTCTCCTGACGTCGCTTGGTTTCTTCCAATAACACGCATCACCACGCCCACGCTTCTAAGTTTTCTTTATGGCGCTTATTAATATTCATTAGGGTCGTAGATTTGAATCCTGATTGGATGATAGACGCACAGAGGGCAAACGAATCATACATGGGACATTATTACTTCGTTTTAGAAGAAAATATTTGATTCAGAATAATATGTAAAAAACAAGAACAACAAAAATAGAAATAATGAAGACTAAATTCACAGATAAGAAGACACTTTGAATCCAGGACAAATACACAGTTTTATTATCAGTCTCACAAATTGCGGTCAAAAACATCCAATGTAAATAAAAGACTTGTCTTTGGCGTTTTTCTTCTTATCAACTAAGAAAATATTTAATATCTACATATTTAACTCTCAAAAAATAGACATTATTCTTTATAACTCTGGCCATAAAATCCTGTGCTATATTTAATATTGTTTAAGATCCCTTTGACTCTAAAGATTGATTACAGATATTCATGTTCCTTCATGAGGGTTTTACTGACAGTGCAACAGTAACATATTGCCTCTTACACTTAACGCTAACATTTGTTTAGTGTTTGTTTAATGATAACAATCCATCAGTCTTTAAATAGTTCTACAGAACACACACGTCTTTTAAGGAGCACAGTCAGAACAACAAACTCAGTGCACACATTTTGTCAGAGTATGTGAATTTAACACCTTGTAAATGTCATGGTTCAAACGATAAAACCCTTCTCCTGTATGTTTTATTCATGTATTTGCAGATGTTTCCTGCAGTATTGTTTATTTCTGTGTTCATTCTTATTTTTCTTAAATTGATATGAATTAAGGTAAAGTCCTTATACATACTAACTCACAGAGAGTAACAGTTTAGAAGATGCACCCTGTGTCGCTAATAAGATTGTTCCAAAATTATTGTCAAATGTAACATTTCTGTTTTGAGTGAGAGTGAGATCCTGCTCCCCAAAAACAAAAGTAACCGATCACTGATCGCTAACCAGGCTTCCAATATTTGAATCCATTAGTTTGGTACCTGATAACAGCCCAGTCCCATACAGAAGCACAGCTGGACCTTATGACCCGAGTCAAATAAATTAATTGCATGTCACACACAATGTAATAGAATGCCATCACGCATAGAAACAAAATCCTAATACTGCTGCTTAATTGCTATATAAAGTAATCAATCAGCCACCAGGCTTGTAACGGCCTTCCCTTTACTCTGTTATTATAAAAGAAATGGCTTTGGGACTAGAACCCTTCTCTAGAGCTTTCTTGAGAATCCTTAATGTTTCTGGTCACTTCAGTATGGACCATTTGATCTGCTCCTTGGCCGACTGCAGAACCTGCAGAACACAAAGAAAGAACAACAAACAAATACTATAATATAATGTAGCATGATGTAATGAAGCAAAAACAGAAGTCACAACTACAAAACATTAAAACTTAAATTAAAAACATTAAAAACTTTAATCTAAAGAAAAATTTGAATGTGAATGTTGTGCGCATTGATTGGCAAGATTTGCACATTACTTATTATTATGTGAAAACTCATTGACAGTAATACAACTAGCTGAGTTATGGCTGCAATGGTTGTGAATGGAGGCTTCAAAACACATCTGCATAGACTTTACTGCATTATGTTATACAACTTAAACTGTACACAGTTAACTGTATACAGGTGTATTATATAACTCATTTAGACTCACACAATGTCACCATAATGAGCCTATGTATACTGGATCAGTGTGCAGTACTGAGCGCTTTAAAATTTGATCAAACTTTGTACATTGTATACAGGTGGTGTGAACAATAAATGGTAGTGGGTCTCCACAGACTTTAATGCATTACTCATAATACCTCATTAACTGCACATATCATCATTATGACAATATGCACCATTTCCTAATAAAAACCTAGTTCTTCTAATTTCATTCTCAGCTCCAGTGACAGAACATTACATTTAGGCATTTAGCAGACGCTTTTATCCAAAGTGACTTCCAAATAAGAGCTTTACATAAAGTGCATAGAACCATCGAAAACAACAAGATGTCTCATCAGACTTGTAAGGGCTGGTGATGAATCACAAGTGCTATAAGTAAGTACATCGCTGCCAATGGCAGAATCAAAAGAGCATTAAATCTAAGAACAGATTGTCTTTGTACATTATGAAAATACAAGACATTCAAACTAAAATACAATTCCACTATAATATCGTACAATATGCTATACTTTATAGAAACAATGTGTCATTTAAGTGCTGTTGTATTCCTGGAACAAATTAGTCTTTAGTCTTTTCTTGAATATGACCTGGGCTTTAACCATTTAGTAACCATTTCAGTAAAATACTACTAATTAGGAAACAGTACAACAGAACTTGAACACATCACAAAGCAACTATAGGTCAAATATGATATACATCATAAGAAATTATGTAATAACACTATTAAGCACAGTTCTTGTCACCGAACTGTATATACTCAATATCCAAAAGCACAGATGACAATATTTCCATACCAGCAAAATAGGGATAGGGAATAAAGGCCAACATTAAGTCCACATGGGAATATTATAGTAATAAGACTACAGCAGCTTCCACTTCTCCAGTGGGACACACCACAATAACCTTGGGAATGTTATTATGGAATTCCTATGGTTATCTATGAATAGTGGGATAGGAAGCTGTTATCTAACCACGTTAGTCAATAGGCTGCTGTGTGTGTTCATGTACACTGACAATATGAGCCAGCGTTTGCGTAAGACTCCATTTTCTGCTGTAGTGCACACGAAGAGGCACGAATAATGAAAAAAAGAAATCGTCTTAAATCATTTGCAGCTCGGTCACGTTTCGCTCACGTTTTTCCTGCTGGCTGACAGTCAGCTCAAGTCCGGAGAGGAGGGGACACGCTGCTCCGCTGCTCTGCTGTTATTGGCAGAGAGCCAGCGAGGGGTGGGGGTCTATGGCTGATGGTAAACACACTACTTATAATAACAGTTTGATGGAAGTGTCCACGTGACTGTTTTACTGTAGGAATTCCGAGACGAAAGCAGTGTAAATCCATTCACGCCGTCCTGTAGTTTAGTGTAACACTTACCTTCAGTCTCCCATCACTATGGCTACGTTTATTCGTCCACACTGGATTGTTTTGTATTCTTAACCCTGTGTTCTCTAAGCAAGACAGCTTATATTTCTCTAATTTGTCTGACAGAGCAAACACAAGTAGTCAATGATGTCAATAATGTTACACAAATGCGCTGTCATTATATTCCTCAGCATATGTCCACTACCTGCCGTAGAGATCTCAAGGATCTAACTGGACCCGTTAGATCCTCGTAAACTGCCCCAACGACAAAATGTGTACAAGACCACTCAGACAAGGTCACGGTGTACAGTATATCTGCCATGTGTTTGTTTTTTTAATCACACGGAGCTGAAAACCTCATCAGTCAAATCCAATAAGGGTCTGTTGTTAAATGTGAGTCTGTTTTGTGGATCCGAGCTATGACAACGTCTCCATTCAACATGTATGACATTGACAGGGACAACAACAACAACCAGCAGCGGCAGCGACACTGTACATGACAGATCGGAGGTCCGCGGTGTTTACCTGAGGTTTTCTGGGCTGAAGGCTCGGTTCAGATCCGTGTCCACATATCTGGTGCACTTCTCCACAGCCTTCGGGTTGGTGATGAAAGGTTTGGTTTCGACCCCCTTTCTCTGTATCTCGGCGCTATTCTTCACCCACAGGTTTACGAGCGTCACGCCTGACATCTCGTTCCCATGCGTCCCTCCGAAAATAGCCACTCTCCTGGCCTCGTTAAAACGCTGCTGCGCTAACATGCTGTTGTTATACGAAGACATGTCTAGATACCAACAACACTGTGCAGAGTCTGGACGAAGACACGCCGGGCTCAAGAGGATCTAGGAGCAGAGGAAAAGTTTCCAGCTGGAGCTTCACAGCCCGTTTAAATGCCTGCGTGGCTGCGCGCTTACGTAACGTGCCTGCTGGCTTGTTGTGGTCAGTCACCGTGCGTAAAACGCGCTGACTTGGGCACGACATCTCGAGTTGCAGCAGGCAAACTCCACTTAACAAGGTTCCTCCCTTTGTTTACATATTACTGTCATACCAACGGGAAAGATGACCTATTCGTTTCCGGTTTCGTTCTTCCAAAATAAAATAGAATAAAATTATTTACAGGTGGATTTGACGGGATACAGTAATTCCGGCCTTTAAAATAAAACTATTTTACATGTTTTAGAAATGGTACAAACTGTTAGTGGAAATAAAATGTACAATTCTGGAAAAAGAAGAGAATACAGACTTTTTACTTTCCATAAATGCACTGCTACATAATCCTGCTTTATACAGCAGCCAACAAGTGTTCAGTAAAGGATACAATACATAGGCTATAACCTCACATACTGTATAGTAAATGGCTGACTGTTTCTAAAGTTTATTGAATTCCATTATTGATTTCCCTTATTAATTAATAATAATAATTAAATAGGATCAAGTAGGATGTTTTAAAATGTCAACACATTTTATTTATGCAAAACTAAAAATATTTAGCATATAAGCATGCCAAAAGTGTAGTATGCCAAAAAAACACAAATCATAATCACAATTTTAACTGCAGAGAACATCTTTCTTGAAAATGTTTTACCTAAAGCAGTGGCACAGTATTAAGTATTAACCCTGTGAACGGTTCTTGCCTAAGGTGCACTTTGTTACAGGTTTAAGAAACATTCAGAGTAGCGGATCATTTGCAATAAAAGTGCACAGGGTGCTACCATTTGAATTTCACGTTTAGGAATTGGTAGGCTTGGTTTGTGCAACCATACTGCCTCTTATAAGATAATAAATAAGAATTTTACTTAACCATGAATTTTTTCAAATCATTAAATGAAAATGTCTAGTTAGTTGACAATGGGGTTAAATACATTTTTTTAAATAAACAGTAAAGTATTTAATTTTCAGGAGTTTTTATTTTGAAAATAGAAAATGGTTTGTCGTGGGGTGTTCTTATTTCTCCAGAGGTCATGTCAACACCAAAAAGGCTGAGGACCATGTAAGTAAAACTATTTTGATAGAAAACAAAATACATTTTATAAATGTAACTCTGAAACATTTTAACTGTGACACTGTACATCTGTAACACTTCATGTTAGTTAATGTGTGTGTTCAGGTGATTGTTGAGAATTCCTGTACTGATTAAACGTCATCACTTTGTCTGCAACTCGAATCAGTAAGTTCTTACTAAACGTCTGTAAGGAAGTCCTCACTGGGATCATGAAGTCTCCGCTTGACCTTCATGTGCTTGTTTTTCATGATTTTGTCTGAAGACGACATTTCATAAACATGAGAAACATTTTTCTTGACTCTCATATCATTTAATGACTGACTCCCAAGTGTCTCTGAAGATAGTGAAGCATGTTCAACCATGTTCAGTGATTCCTTGGTTAATTGTTTGCCTTTTTACTTGGTAGACTCTCTTGTATCACATGGCATGGCTCATCTTTACACTTTTTTTTCTTCTTCTTCTTTTTGATCACAGCCTCGTCAGCTGGAGAATGTCCCATATGAGCTGCTTTTTCAAATCTTTCCATGAGGGTCACCAACTCACTTTCATTTCCCATACGTTTCTTTTTCCTTTTCACCGCTGTGTCAGAGGTTTCAGGCAAAGCACTCTGACATGTTCTGTTTGGTTTCTCCAAATCCGGCTTGTGATCTTTTTCCACACTATCCTGCACTACTGACATTTTCCTCTTCCTTTTCTTTTTCCTCATCTCCTCATTAGAATCCTCCAAATTTCCAGCGATTTCTGCTGACTCCGTCTGAAAATCACCTACGCTGATACCAGCTTTTTCAGCACCCCAGACACGAGCATTCACAGAGTGTGAAGGAGAGTCTTGATCCCTGTGTGTCTGAGCATTGTTTTCCTCTGCATCAGCAAAGAGGAAGGATGAGGCCCTCTTCTCCTTTTTCTGCACAGACACTAAATTGTCGCTTTGTGCCATATGGTCTTCTGCGGTATTCATGTTAGATATTTCGCTTATTTTCTTCTTCTTCTTCTTTTTAGTCACCTGTACAACACTTTTGTCTTCAATGCCATATATTGTTTCCTGGGAATTATCTACGATTTGAAACTTTTCATTTTCTTCAAGAGTGTGAGAGACATCCACCCCCTCGGAGACAGTTTTCTTCTTCTTCTTCTTTTTCAGTGGCATCTCTGTACTTCTAGCCAAGGTTACAGCACCATTAGAAAAGCTCACATCTACACCCTCTTCTCCATCTTGAGTAGCCTCATTAGAGGATGTCCGTTTCTTTTTGTGCTTTTTTCTTTTGTACTTTTTTTCTTGACTGGATCCTGATGCTTCTTGAGAAGCTGTTGTGTTTTCTAAATCATTTCGTGATTCCTCTAACTGTCCTGTTGACAATGGTGGCACATCAAAAGTCCTATTTGGTGCTTCCTCTTCGTCACTTTCCTCTGTAAACACAATCCTCTCTTTTTTTTTCTTCTTTTTCTTTTGTACCTCAGCATCATTTAGAGGTTCGGCAACTGCGCTGGACTGTAACTGCTCAACATCATCCTCCTCCTCACCACTTTGTTTCCTCTTTTTCTTCTTCTTCTTCTTCTTGACACTGTTCTTCATGTTACAGCTCACTGAAAAAACGGAATCCTCCATTCTCACATCCGATTCTACGTTTCCATCCACTTCCTGTCTAACATTATCTGCTGCAGACTTATTCTTTTTTCTCTTCTTTTTCTTTGGTTTTGAATCGGGAATGTCTCTCCCCTCCTGTCTCAGTATGTTTTCATCATGGAAAAAGTTCTCCATACAATTTCTTTCATTAAAGTCCAGCTCATCGCTAGTCTGGGATGCCGGAGGCTCTGCCTTATTATCGCCAGACCGGCTGGGAGTCTCTTCTACCCCCACATCCTTAGGCTCTTTCTGACTCTGGCCCTTTTCTTCAACACTTTCACGATCTCCTTTGTCTTTTTTCTTTTTTTTGCTCTTCTTTACCCTGGTCTCACTGCATACACCGTCATTATTAGTGTCACTTTTAAAGTCTCGGAGACTGTGGAGGAGATTTTGGTGTCCAGGTTCATTCTCCGCCTGTCCTGTCTGGGATAGATTCCCTGTGCAGAAAACATCAATTTGATTATCTGTTACAGTTGTGGATGCTTCTCTGTCCTTCTGTGTGCATTGCTTTGGACTTCTCTGTAGTCCATGTGGCTCACAAACTGTAGCATCATTGCTGTAACACAGCTCTTCTTTACGTACTTTTTGCTGAAACAGAATCTTCTTGTTTCGTCGGGAAAGGTATCTGTATTTATTTGGTGTTTCAGTTTGGACCAGAAAGGGTTTGTCACTTGTTACGTGTTCATCACTCCTCTCAAACAGAACTCTACAAGACGACTCTACATCATCAGAGTTCTCTGTATCCAAAGACAATGCTGTAACCTTCAATGTGGATGCCTTAGCTGGTAATTTATGTAAAGTATTCCATTGTCTTCCTTGTGAGGTTTCTTGTCCGGCAGTACCAGCTTTCTTCCTGCTTTGCGGCTTTAACTGGCTGCACCAAATTTGTTGGCTCTTTGCTTTTGATGGTGCCACAAAGCATTTCTTTCCCTGTAAGATGACACACAGATTACATCCAAGTTTACAAACAAGAGACGCAAAAACAAATTGTTTTAAAAAGCCTGCTTACCACCACTCTGATGTCCTCATCTTCTGACCTGCCTTCTTCTCTAAAACAAAAAAGGTGTGTTTTATTACCAATCAATCAAACTTTATTTGTAAGGCACCTTTCATACAGGTTAGTGTGATACAAAGTGCTTTACAGGTGGCCAACAAGCTAATAATAAGACATTACAAATGTAAACAGTAAAACAATCAAAATAATGAACAGGAGAAATAAAAATGATGGAAATTGAATAATCAAACCAATAAAATAGATTTTAAAACAGAAAAAAACAAATAAAAGTAGTGGCCCTAAAATCTGTCCTTGAGGAACCCCACAAGTTATTTTATATATGAGGCAAACCAGTTGACACTGTTCCAGTCAGTTTGATGCGTTCCCTCAGTCTATTTAACAGAATTCTTTGATCAACTGTATCAAAAGCAGCTCTCAGGTAGTACGAAAACCAAGTTTACTGGCATCTAAATTTATCCTAATCTCATCAACTACTTTTACTTTGGCCGTCTCTGTACTATGATAAGCCCCAAAACAAGACTGAAACATTCCTAAATTATTGTTTAGGTTAAGAAAACGGTTTAATTGTATGTAGACCAGTTTCTCTAAAATTGTTCTTAAAAAATGTTCCTTGGTTACTGGGTGTTGGATGTTGATGGATACAGGCTACGTTTTTAAAATGATACGTTAACTTCAAATAAGCATGATTATTCCTTGAAACAAACTTACTCTGACAATGGAGATATGTATTCTCCCTCCATGTCAACCGTTGGCAGAGATGACTCCAGATGATGTCCTTTTTGACAGTCCTGCCACAGCTCTGTCACACATTTAAAGAAGCCTCCCATCGTGGCATTCTGTAAAATGCAAACACTTTATAACTTTTGCAAGCATTTGCTGAAACGTTATACTACACCCAGCAAAAACAATAAAATAGTGTAATTAAGTATTGGTTATCCTTACATGAAGGCTTATGCTCTCCCTAACAGATAACAGTGTGCTTCTGGGCTTCCACTTCTTCCGTGAAAGGAAAGGGAAACTGTATTTTGGTAGTCTGTATTTCTTCTCTCTCCTCTTTTTGGCAGTTTTTGGTTTTCCA
Source organism: Nannoperca obscura (assembly GCA_036024295.1). NCBI lineage: Eukaryota > Metazoa > Chordata > Actinopteri > Centrarchiformes > Percichthyidae > Nannoperca > Nannoperca obscura. Next base: position 19,870 of record JAVQJL010058977.1, on the reverse strand, counting down.
TGAGAAGCAGACAATACAATGTCATCTTCACTTTCTTCTAGATCTCTGGGAGGTAGGGGCTTTGACCACGAGCTGTAGCGGAGTCGCCTTGTAGATCTCACAGCCTCAGGTACTGGCTTCTGGGTTATGAACAGGCTGTCTCCTGAATCACTGCAAAGACAAAATTATGTTTTTAGAAAAGGCAAACTGGGCCATTTTCAGGGTTCTGTTACTGTTGAAGCTGTATCATCATTGTGCTATGTGAGGGACACTCTTACCTTTCTGCTTGAGTAGATTCAGTGTGTACTTCATCCAGTCTACTCTGTCCCACAGAAGACTCAAGATACCGCGTTATTTTCTGCACATAGTCTGGAGGGGACGTATCCAGGACAATGTGGCATGACTCTGCTGATGAAACTTTAGCAATAGCATCAGATCGAGTCAAAGCTGGAAAATCATGTACTCCTTTCATTATTTGGCTTAGCAAAAGACAGCGAGCAAAGGTATTCTATGTCAAGAAATAGTAAGAGATTAGATCCTCTTTATGCCTCCAACGAAAATATGCTCGAAACGTTTACTGTATCCGATTAAAGATCCGCTGTAGATGCTTCATGATGATTATTAGCTAAACATTTCGCTAATGTCGTATGACAACAAGTAGCTGCACCAAAACAAATAAGAAAATGTGAATTCGCGCTAACCATGTGGTTCTGGGTCAAACAGGAAGTATTTCAATGTCACCGGCGTTGCGAAGAATCAGCTGACCAATCACCAAAGAGAAAGTCAAAGCCACCAAATGAAACAAGAGGAATCACTCATTCTACTTCCGTTTTCGACTGCACTGATTTTCACTATTCATGAGTTGTTCTACAACAGTTTGTTTAACATGAACCAGTGAACACGACATAATACATATTTTATAGCACCACTGGATTTATATGGAGGACTATAATTCCCTACATTCCTATACTACACATTACACATTGTTATTCATTATTTATAGAGAGTTTAATCAACCAAACAACTCACCACATATTTTAAGTTTCTAAGCATGTCTACTTTACTTCCTAAAATCTTATTAATTACAATTTTAGCCATTACATTACAGACATTACATACAATACAGTTGTACTAATGAGTTGGCTGCACAGGCGATGAAACACTATACTATACAAGGACTATCTTGTTAGTATTTTACTCTTTGGTTGTACTTCAACCAAACGTCACCTTTTAAACAATCGCCTCTTCCTGCACCACTCATACGACTAACTAGCTGTCTGCTGGCACGTTTACCTTCCAGTGCAGTTATGGCAGATATCAGCAAAACTGAAAAGGTTCAGCTGCACGTCCCAGATTTAGAAGAGCTGCGCGGTGGTAAGGACTTCTTCAGCGTTGACATACAGGCAAAGTGGCTCATGCATGCTTAATAAATATGATGTTCATATAGTGAGAGTAACAAAGACATTATTACTGGTTGCAGTATTACAAGCAGGACTGGAAGATAACTTTGCTGAAGTTCAGGTGAGTGTTGTGGAGTGCCCAGATCTCACCAAAGAGCCCTTCAAGTTTCCTGTCCAAGGTAAGAGCCTATCAAGTACACTTGATGCATATGCACAGTGTGCAGTTTCCACATGTCAATCAACTACTCACAGTATACGTCTAGGTGGCTGAATCGCATTAGAGTCCACTCTCTGCTATATGCCCTTTGTGTATTTAATCCATCTATGCACAATTTGAAACTTTGTTAACCCTTACTGTCCCAGGCCAAATACTTGTTTGACGTTTTATGATGAATTACCTAGAAAAAATGTAAGCATTCTTCAAAAACATGGGGACATATTACAAAAAGATGAATCGATAAAAAGTCTGTGTACGGAACAGCCAAGAGTAATATTCAAAAGAGGAAATAATGTCAGGGACAATTTGGTACATTCTCCCCAAAACAAAAACAATCTTTAGAAACTGTAATCACAGCAATCCCTGAAGCTATACATGTGGGGTTTGTGCACAATGTAACAACAAGTAGACAAAAAAATACAAGTCATCTCATGCAATACAAAGGGTGTCATTTACCTAACGTGTCTGTTGAAGAGAACTAAAACAAAGAATAGTGAAAGTACCAGAAGATGCAAAAAGGAGATCTATCCAGTTGGAGCACGTCATGGAAATGAATGTAACTAATCAGTGCAATCTGTGAGCTTTTGTGAAACTGCGGGTTTACAACAGATTCATAAAGTAAAAAAAAAAAAATTGTAACTTTTACTCATAAATCAAACCGTGTCACTAACCTTTCTGATTTCATAGGGGTTAGGGTTCAACTCCTAAAATGTGCATTATTTACACAAGCATCATAACCAATAAATAACAGAGGCAACAATTAAGTGAGCTCTTTAAAGCTGCTTCGGGCATTAAGTAGAGTGGAGCACAACCTAACTTTGATGCTCACATGTTTTGGTTTGCCAAAATAACACACAAGGAAGCAAGCGTGAGAGCTCATTTAGCTGATAAGGTCTGTTTATACGTTGATTTGATAATGAGATAGAACAGTTCGTTTGCAAGCATTACTAGTGGGTGGGACACCGGCGTTCTGCTGGAGCTGATAGGGTACGTGTATTTGAAGTGTAGTTGAACTTCGCAGATTTTGGATTGAACTTCTGATTAGGCAAACAATATATACATTTGCATGTGTGGAAGACTGGAGGCCTACCTGATTTGTTTGGCTTAATTTCCTCTCTGCATGTTTTCAAACTGCAGGCTTGTGTGGAAACCCTCGCATAACTGATGTTGGTGGTGTACCCTACCTGGTCCCCTTGGTTCAGAAGCAGAAGGTAGTTTTTATGAAAATAATGGATAAGCAATGACCTGTAGTGAATGGGATTGTTATATATGTGTCTCTCCTCCGGCCAGGAATACAACATGAACACCATATCGAAGGAACTAGAGCTGCCAGGAGCCTTCATCCTCGGTGCAGCAGGTGCTCCCTCCAGAGTTGTTGGAATGAATGCAGAGGTGAATTCATCCCTCCCCCCCATCACGCCACAGATCATGACTAAAATGTCTTCACTTTGGGCACTTTAGAGCTGCTTATGTCTTGCTTTCTGAAGGGTGCAGGTCCTCCCCTGGAGTGGGTACACTAGATATCATCTTGAAAGCCCCAGTAATATGCAAAACCATTATTTGTTAAAGCAGTGGCCAAAAAAGAATCAAAATTGGTACCAGTAAGGTCTCATGTCAGATAGATTCATTTTCATTTACCTCTTTTTTTTACCAGCATGTCTGAGTACAGAGGAAATATTGGATTGAAAAAGTTTGGAGTTTGGACTGAAAGCTGCTCATCTGACATGCAAGTTGTTCTGCAGTGAAGCAACTGACGTGATTCACTTGAGTCACTGGCTATGTTAAACGATGGAACAATAGAATGAAAATAATCCCTGTGGGTGAGATGCTGAAACTCCTCCTGGGGAGAGTAAAAAGGGGGTTAAAAACAGTTTTGTATCACAGAAGTTGAAGGAACAAATATTCTCGTCCACAGCTGATGCCTCTGGTTCTGACCGAAGCGGAGGGAAGGCCCGCCGTGAACTGCAGCTACATCTCCTCCATCAATCCAGCCGACGGCCAATGTCTGCAAGAAAAATACAGTGACAAGTTCTCTGGCTGCAACTTTGGACTGCTGGGCAATCTGTACGCTTGTGAAGGGAAGTCTGGAAAGGTAATCTTATCTTATCTGATCAAACCAGATCTGCAGCTTTTTGTCTCTGAGAATGAACGATGGTGCATGCATTCAGTTTCCTTTTAAAATTGCATTGTCATTTTTGCTTTAGGCAAATAATGAACATCGAGTTATATATGAACTTAAACACAAAGTTAATAGCATTGCTGAAGCCGTGTGTGAACTTCAGACCCATCACATGTGTGCTCCCATCATCTGAAAGGATAAACATTAACAAAGGACAGTGGCTGTTCAAGCTGAGTTGTCATGCCCTCTTCACCTGTGTTCCTCTCCAGGTAATAGAGGTACGAGCCAAGAAGAGAACAGGAGGCCACAGTCTTGTGACGGCCTTGAGGAACAGCCTTGAAGGTCACTACCCTGATAAAAGCCTTGCTCTGGGAGGCTCGTTCATCATCCAGAAAGGGAAAGCTAAAATCCACATCATGGTAAATATTGGACGTGGCACAGAACACATGATCTATAGTTACTGTCAGTTACATGCATTGATTTCCTCCCCTGCGTCTGCTGATTGATAGCCAAGAGAGTTCTCAGTCTGCCCCCTCAACACCAACGATGAGGTCAACAACTGGCTCAAGCATTTTGAAGTCAGCGCCCCACTCATCTGCCAGTCAGTGCTGGTGTCCAGAGACCCTGTAAGTAAAGCAAACACACTCATCTCAGTGACACTGGTTAGATAAGAGGCATTTGTGGTTTTAGCACCTATCAGCAGTGTATTTGCAATGTGGTTTGTTTGTTTGCTGTGTGTCCAGGGTTTGGACCTGCGCGTGGAGCACACCCACTGCTTTAGCCACCACGGAGAAGGTGGCCACTACTACATAGACACCACACCTGACCAGGTGGAGTACCTGGGCTACTTCATGCCTGCAGAGTTTGTCTACCGCATTGACAGGCCCGAAGAGACCCATGGAGTTGGACAAGATTGACATATGAATGAATTTTTTAATCATGTTTGCAGCACAGCATCTTTTGATAATCTAAATGAATCAAGCAGTATGTGATCTATATTAGGTTCGATGAATTATAAAACCCCTTAGAAACTTACATTTTACATGATTTTTGCTCTTAAATCACATTTCTTCTGAACAGAATCTCTACATTTCATGTAATAAAACCAATGTTGAATTTCTTTGAAGTGTTTTGTATTTGAAATGCAGTAGTAATTGACAACACGCATTACCACTAAAATAATTGTAAATTTGGGACCTTGAAATACTTAGATGCCTGCCAACTGCATCATGGTAAAAATTGTTCAAGACAGAAAGTTTAGCTTATGTCAATACACTGTTTACACAGAGAGAAAACTAGCACGATATTTTTAAATATGGTGGTTTAGTTGTGGAGGTGTGTGCAAAATGTTCTTGATAGCTGTCACATATCTCTCTCACATATCTCATATCTCTCTATCTAAAAGGAGCAAATGTAATTGTCAATGTACTGTTTGGTTTCATTAAGTAAGTAAGGAAGTAAGAATAAAGGCTTTTAACTTGTCTATTTAGATAAAGATAAATTCAGATAAAATACCATAACTTTAATCCTGAAGGAAATGTTTGTGCCACTGCCAGATATTGCTCAAACATTACAAGAAGAATAAAAACAATAGAGCAAGTGTATAAGGAGTAAAGTGCTAACACCAGTGCCTAACAGAATATCAATAAAAGTAGGATAATTTAGTAAAATAAATAAACATAGAAAAAGTAATATTGTACATTATATTTAAAAGTAATATTGGCAGTAAAATAAAAGTAATACATTTGTGAGTATGGTACATTGCCAATATAATAATGAAATCAATTAAATTAATAAATAAATGTATTTATGACTATTTTTATGAAATAGTAGAAACCACATCACGTATATTACAAAATACTGCAATACTCCAGCGTTGTCCACATGGAAACACCGCCCTCTTCTGACCAGAGCAGGTAACCCATCATTTCCCACAATGCTGTTGCAGCACCAGCCCGGAAGTAAGACGTTTATTGACAATATGGCCGCGGAACTCGGTTTGGATTTGGGGAAAATTGTAATCTGACAGCGCTCACCGGGGCTGCGATAATAACTCATTTCCACCTCAGGAGCGTACAGAACAGATGCATTTGAATGAAGGGACCTGCGAATCCACGGGATGGTGTCAGTGAGCTGAGGAAACGTTTAGCGTGTGAAACCCGTCATGTCGTTTTTCAAGAGGAAAGGTGAGGAAGCTCCCTATGAAAGCTGCAACGTCAACGGTAGCTAGCAGCAAAGAGAGGAGAGAGGGCTCCCCGATATGTTTTAACTAATGTGGCCAAGACTGCGGCCGCAAGAAAATTAGCGAAGGACACCGTGGTGTTTGCGGAAATTAGTTGTCCTGCTGCCGCTGCTCACTGCAGTAACCTGGTTAGCTTAGCGGTGGCCTCTTGTCTTCCTTGCCTTGTCTATCCTGATATTAGTAGGGTAGCAATAAATCCACCGCAGGGAGCTGCCAGCAGTATATATCTTAGACACATCACTATGATCATGTATGCATAAAATAGTGCTTCTAAATGTTAAAAACTCTAAATGCGTTATTTCATGTGTGATAGCCATTACCTGACACAAGTGTCGAACTGTACTATGGCAGCTAGCTAGCTGTATCAGGGCATTTTCATACTGCCTTAACCAGCAACAACCATAAAAAAAGTAATAATAGTCAGTTGTATCTGAGGGAGAGTTGTTTGTTATCATAACGAAAATGTGTGTCGTTAGTCTTTATTAAGAAATGTTTTACCGCAAGGGATGTAACCTAGCTAGCGTCAGCAAAATTGGTCAGCATCACCAAGCATTATGATGGAGGCACTGATTGAATTGGACCTGACTTTTAGCAGTGTTGGTTACAAACACCAACATGATCAGGCATCATTTCAGGCTAAACCTCATAATTTATGTTACCAAGTAAACAAAATGGTAATTGCATGACATAAACAGTGCGTCTTTGAATTTGCAAATTGTTTACCAGCTTAATGTATTTTATCTAATGATCTGTACTGAGCGGCTACAACTCAGGTGAGTTGGTGGTGGGGGAAATCTTACTGGTAAAATTTTGCGGCCCCACTGTTACACTAATATAACTAATGCAGTCTAATAGCTCACTCCTGTAATAACTCCTACCTTCTGCTCTTGTATGCATCTATGCACCAAATCAAATTCCTTGTATGTGAACACCTACTTGGTAATAAATCTGATTCTGATTCTGATGGTGTTCAGTTTTTGATTTTGTTGATTTTGAAGGCTGTAGTTGCATTATACTGACAGATGCAGATTATATTTGGTCCACACCATTTATATCAATTGGGGTAGACTAAATATGAGCGAGACACCTCTCAGTGTAGTGCAAAGCAACCTGCGGCCTCCACAATGAATGTAAAGTATAACAAACACCTCTAGAACAATTTGAACAAATGTGAGCATTATAACCTTCATGAAGGTGGGATTCGTTGCAGGGCTGTATTGGCCCACAGCAGTTTTAGCTAGGTGTAGCTAATATATTTTACTAAACCATCCCAATTAGATTACGAGAGGCCTTTTCACTGAGCCACGTTTCTTACAACGTGTATCTCACATGTGTATGCTTCAATAGAAAGTACACAAATGTGATGGGACAGAATGGAGAGGCAGTGATTGGGAAGTGGATTTCATCTGAAGCCTACTCGTGTTTATTCAGGCGATCAGAACAGTAGCTTCACTGTCTAAACCGGCCCACAGTTGTTCATCTTCAAGAGAGAGATCAGTGTTTTTCCTCATAGGCTGCAGTGGTCAAAGCAGCTGACACAGCAGGACTCCAAAACAAGGAAATCTCAGAGAGAGTGCACTTACAATGCTCTGAATGAGAATGACACTCTTGACTTACAGGAAGTAGGTGTGTTCCTTGGTATAAGCATGGTTGAAATGCACAGGCAAAGTTTTTAACAAACTGAAGGTTTTCCAGTTATTATAATTAGCTTTTAGGAACAGTAGATCAGTCCAATCAATTTGCCACTACTAAATATAATAATAAAATTTTCTCAAAATTGACATCTTCATTCAGTGGCCATTGTTGTTTCCTTTTATTTATCACACATATTTTCTTTTATCAGTTTAATTCATTTGTCCTTAAGGTTTTTCTGTTCATATCAGACATACACACGCAACATTTCTTCCCATCTGCCCTTGTAGCATTTTCAATATTATCTGCGTAGCATAATAATATTGCTCTGGTTCTAGAGCACCTTCAAAGGCCACCTTAAGAGAGTCCTCATGGTGCACTGAGATTGAACCCTTTTGAAATTAATTATTTTGTCCAAAAGTGTGGTTTGTGCTGCTAATGGTACATGTGGTGTAATCTGTAGAAATGATTGGTGAGTCACTCTGATGGGTGCTTGCCACCATGTCTGCCACTGTGCACTCATTCCACTGCAGGCTACAAATTCCAATTTTTATTTGATAGTTAGCCAGAGAGCTTAGGAGTGACATCACATTTATATTTGTAGCATTACATTCTTTTGCATTAGGCCGCTAATTTGAGCTCTTCCGCTAAGTTATGATACAAAGTCTTCCTGTGAAAATCTGACTTGAAACAGCAGTGACCTACCAGAGCTGATAGACCAAGGTCACACATATTAGGAAGGACTCTGTAGTTGGAAAGTCCTGCTCACTATATAATGAGCTGGACTGAGAGGAATATTGCATATCAGGACACAGCTTCCATATTTATCTCCTATCAGCAGAAACAAGGAAGCAGGTCTGCAGTAAATCATTTGTTTGCGTAGTGTAGTTATTTGCAGTTGCTTTTCTAGCCTCTCAATTTCCTCACAGTGTAGTTATGGAACTAGATAGTGTGTTCCAGACTTTCCAGTGACACCACACAAGCCCTTTACCGAACCCCTTAATGAATGTCATCGAGCATGAGTTTTGTGCTCGTCTCGTCTGTATTGTGAACGAAAATGCTGCCTGCTTCTCCAGCTCTCATCTTTCTCCCCACAGCCAAAAGTAAAGAACCTGAGAGAGTGACAGATGCTAAAGTCAATAGAGGTGAGTTTCATCATCACCTCTGTGAGGTTAGTAAACCTTTTTTATGGTGTCATTTAAAATGACACAAAAACACTATGGACGAGTGTTTTAATATCGATTAAATGATTTGTTTGTGATGCATTTGTTGATCCATGGCTACTTTGTATTGTAGATGTTTTTGCACTTAAATCTGAGATTAGCCTTTTTAATAAAGTGAATGTAGCTCTTAGCTTATGTTGGCTTCTACTGTGTTTATGCTGGTTGTATTGTCACAAGGACCAACTCACAGTCAAACAAACATTGAGTAGTTTGTCTTCTCAACCATCTCTCACACCCTGAGGCCTCTGTGTACTAACTGTGAGTTCTTAGAACCTTCACTTAAAAGACCTTTTCATACAAGGCACACTGACGTCACACGTTCAGGACACTCAGAACTTTGAAACCATTGTCCTAGTTTTGTTATTTTTTGCCTAATGCCTGTTTTCTGTCCTCCATGCTCCATTTACAGCTCCAGCAAGCCCTCACTCTCCATCACTAGGACTGAGGAACCACCATGCCTTCCAGGAAGCTGCTGGGCCCAGCCATGTGGCCATCAATGCCATCTCTGCCAACATGGACTCCTTTGCCCGCGGTCGCACCGCCATCCTCAAGAAACAGCCGAGCCACATGGAGGCTGCACACTTTGGAGATCTCGGTAGAGAGCCGGCATTCATGTGAAACACTATTTATTTAGGTTTATTGTTGTCTGATGTTGGTCTGTGACCTGTCAACCAATTTGTTTTATGAATATTGGTTCATTGGGCTACCGTTCTGTATACATGAGGACTACCTTTTAATTTACAGTATTTTGTCTTAGATTTGGTTAAACTGAAATTACGTTGTTGCAAATGCAAACAGTCAAAAACAAAGCAGAGGAGGAAAAGTGCAAGAGGAGCAGGGCTGCAAGTAACAACTATTTTCATTATAGAGAAATTGTGAAAATGCCAGACAATATTGAAAAATACCCATTATAAATAACCAACAACAAAACCCCAAAATATTTACTGTGTTACTATCACTACAGTATATGACAAAGAAAAGCAGCACATCCTTATACTTAAGAAGCTGAAGCCAGAGAATGTGTTGGTTTTTTTCCTTGAAAAGTGACTAAAACGCTGACTAATTATTTGCAGATTGACAAGTCATGTCAGATTTACTGACACTAAATATTTCAACAGGGAACGGAGAATAATATGAACACAAGCATGTAAATATATTATTTACAGCCTGTTGGCGGGGTGTGTAGGGTAAATAATAACAACCCAATACACTGACACAAAAAAAGAAGAAAATATAAACACACAATAATATGAAAATGATCAAAATATAAGGAAGAATAACTTTGCAACGTTTGCTTCATCAGCTCCTTTTTGAACCTTGTGGGGATAATAAGTTTCTCAGAGTAATGTGCGGTAGCTACAGTGTGCCTGAGTTGGGACTCTTGCATCACTAAGATGGCTTAAACAACACACAGTCTTGTGCAAGTGTCAAACACTCCTTCATTAATCCTGTGTGAGGCACTTGCATGACTTCATGCATCAGTTTTGACAAACATTCCAAAGCCTGTCAGAGGAACGATGGCCTTACAGTCCCGTCTTCCCATGCAGTCACATGGTGAAGAAGCAGCTCCTCCCCTTTGTCAGAAGCGCTCTAAAATTAGACCACGAGTATGTACGTTGGATGCCATGATATGAGTTGAAGTTGTACTGTAGTATGGCTGACATGTTGTGTGACAGCACAGACAGGAACTGTATGAGCAAGTTGTCCAGACAATAGCTGGGGTGAGTCAGACGGAGGTGGAGGAACCTGTGCCGCAGCCCGGACAACAAAATCTGAATGAAACACTGTGGGGTGCCAAATGATTTGTGTGTTGTGTTTTTAACAGAAAGGTGAGATAGGGAGGAAGTGAGGGAGGGAGGGATGGCGGGGGGAGGATTTAAAGAGGCGAGGTGGATTCAACGACTGCTTGGAGGCAGATGTGGCAGTTGCACACTGTTGTAGCTGCAACCGAAAGCCATAGTAGAGCTAGCATGAGTTAAAATGGATCCTTACAGGTGAGGCAGTGAGAACCAGAAAGTTGAACGTGATCCTATCATGAGAGTACAGAGCACATGTGGCACACGTGTGGGGGCATCGTTACAGACTTTGAGTGGCTCTGAAAAGAGATGGAAATGAGGCAGCTGCTTTTTGATGATCAGATGCAGACACAGATGCTGCACTGGTTGTTGTGATTTTAAAAGCTCTCTGTATTAAGGTGGCATTGACTGTGTGATCTTAAGGAATCTGAAGAGGCTGATTGACATGCGCCTCACACTGGATGACACCTCTTGAAGCGCTGTTTTGTTTTCAAAGGGCATAACACCACAAAGCCTCAGCCCACGCTCAAGTCTAACTACAGTTGATGTGTTTTGATTCATAATCATAATTCATAAGCTGCCTTGTTTAGTGTGTGTGTGTGTGTGTGTGTGTGTGTGTGTGTGTGTGTGGGGTCTCCCAGGATGGTGGATGTTATTCAAACATTCTCTATTTGAGACATTGTAAAGTCAAATAATATGGCATCCCTACAGGAATCCGATGTTTGTGTCAGTGTTCAGACGTAGCTAAAGTTTGGAGACTGTCAAAGGTTGCTACGAGTGCCACAGTCATTGCTGACCACTTCACACACACACACACACACACACACACACACATGAATGACAGGGTGGACAGGACACACAAATGCTGTTGATGTAAATCATCTGTGAAATTGCATAGTTTAAGGCCACTTTTAGACAGACAGAGAGCTGAAAATCCACAAGATTTGAAAACAAATATCCAGCAGTTGAAAGTCAGCTCATGTCGGCCTTCAGCCTGGATCAAATTTCAGTCCAAAAAGGACAGCTGAACACAGAATATCCACTTATTATCATTCATCATTCATGCCCATCAATATGTTGCATATTTTATCTCCCGTCTCATTTAAAAGTTGAAAGCTGTAAATAAAACTGTACTGCTGAGTTATCATAGTCCATTACTGAGTGTCTAACATGAGCTTAAAGGCACGATTAGTGTCTGTAACAACATTCAACCTGCTATTGCACATACATGTAAATACATACATACAGATACATGTTTGAACGTGCTTCAGTGTCCTCAGCCTTGCAAACATATAAATGCCAAAATATCTCAAAACGTTGTGTTAAAGATTTTTCTTTAATACTAGATCTTTTTATAATTAATGAATGATTTTAAATTTAGATAAATTATTTTCAATTACATAGGGGTTAAGGCATTTGTTACATGCAGGTTTGGAAAGCATTGCAGGGTTAATTCAATATTCAAAATAGTTTACGTTGCCTTCAAATGTAGAATTGGAGAAGTAAGTAAAGTCATTTGTGTTTTATTTTCTTAAGCTTCTCAATTTTGAATGTTCCTGTTGTAAGAAATACACTGACACAATTTATTTGGTTAAAATGTTGAATGGAAAGAAAATCTCTTAGTGTCTTAGCCTGTAGTCGCCTCTACTAAGTGGATTGCTTACCTGCGTGTGCATTTGTATGTTCCAGGTCATTCCAGTGTGAACTACCAGCCCCAGGAGACCCGCTCTCGGCTGTCCAAGACAGTTGACCATGTCCTTCGGGACAACGTGGCGATACCCCACTACATGCATTTCATGGAACTCCGGGGAGCTGACCACCTGGTTCGGTTCTGGCTGGAGGCCGAGAGTTTCCGCTCTACCAGCTGGTCGCGGGTCCGAGCGCACAGCCTAAACTCCGTCAAACACAGCTCGTTGGCTGAGCCCGTCCCCGCCTCCCCAGACGGCTCGGAGCCGAACACCCAACACACTCCCAACGCCCTCGTCCAGGACAGTAGCAGCGAAGGCCCCAGTGTGCCGTTAGAGAGGCGGGACTCCTCCAGCACAGAAGCAGGCCTCAGACCAGCCACTCCTCGAGCAGACACCCCCAGCAAGCAGGCACCCTCCAGGACAGGGACCCCCTACAAGGTGCAGCCAAACAGCACCCTGCGAGACCTCTCTGACAAGCTCATGAAAGGTGAGTCACCTTAAAACAACCCTTTCTCTTTAAATGTGTCTAATGCCTGGTGCACACTAGAGGCTTTTCCTATTTTACCTGATTTTAACATTTTGGCATTGACACTCCCACGTGTCTTGTAGCGTCACTGGATGATCATCTGTGTGTTTTTCAGGTATAGAGAAAGACGCAGTTACCATCTTCACCAAGTATATCTCTCCGGACGCTGTGAGGCCCATCCCCATCACAGAACAGATTAGAAATGACATAGTTGGTAAGATATACACCAATAGAAGTTTACCAAACACCATATTTTATGTAATAATTATGCAATAATATTCCCGTCTTTCCTCCGTGTAGCTAAGATATGTGGAGAGGACGGCATGGTGGACCCAAACTGCTTTGTCATTGCACAGTCGGTAACCTATACCATCTTGGAGCAACAGTGAGTTTCTGTCTGTTCATTTTCTGGAGGAGTTAATACTCTCACAACGACCTCCCCGTGTGTGTTTTGACATTAAGATTAAAGTGCAACTAGTGTTCTTTGTCATTTTACCAGCTTGACATCCACAGGGAAGCGGCTGCCGTATTCACCTCCCACGTGCTCTTTCATTTCCAGGCACTTTAGCGAATTCCTGCGGAGCCACCATTTCTGTAAATACCAGATTGAAGTGTTGACTAGTGGCTCTGTGTTCCTGGCTGACATCTTGTTCTGTGAATCAGCTCTCTTCTACTTCTCTGAGGTGAGTGAGCCCAGTGTTTCCCAAAACAGGATTTAGTTGTGGTGTATCAGTACAAACACATTTTTACACCGATGTTATTAAGCCTTTTATTTTGTTCCTTTCGCACACCAACTGTGCCTCCTCTTGACTCCTCATTAAACATTTGTCCCCTCTTGCCACTACTGCAAAATCTTTTCTAGAGGGAGATTATTGTCAAAGTAGCAATAAACTGAAGACACAGTAAACATAATTGGATGTTCCCTTTTTAATACAAATTAAAACCAGAACTACATACAAAAAGAAAGTCAAAGGTTGTCAGAGTCTGTATATACAGAAGACAAACAGTACATCTTGAAACATGGATTAATTTGTTCTGTGCTCTGTATCTCCCCCCTCACAGTACATGGAAAAGGAGGAGGCGATGAATGTACTGCAGTTCTGGCTGGCGGCAGACAACTTCCAGAACCAGCTAGCAGCAAAAAAGGGCCAGTATGATGGCCAGGAGGCTCAAAATGATGCCATGATCCTTTACGACAAGTAGGTCTTTGCTCAGCTCCTTTGCAATCCTTTTGTGTTGCGAAACATAAAGTAACAGCTGGCAGCGCGGCGGCTCAGTGGTTAGCACTGTTGCTTCACAGCAAGAAGGTGGATGGTTCCCGGCTAGGGCAGGGCCTTTCTGAGTTCACATGTCCTCTGGTTCCTGCCGCTGCTCAGTGGCTCCTGCTTAGGATGGGATAAATGCAGAGGAGGGAATTTCACTACGTGGTTCAATAAAGGATAACTTTAACGTTATTTTTGTTAAAAGAATGGGTTTAACTTGATATTTGGAAGTTGTCATTATGTTACACTAATTAAGTCTATTTGGTCTCAGAATAGATCTTTTTTTTAAAGAAAGAAAAAACAAATCCTTATTGAGAAGACAGTTTCTGCTCCTGAGCAGGTTAACTTTAGAGAATCAGATCAACACCTGTAAACAGTCCAAACACTGACCAATCAGATCACTGGAGAAACATTATTCCTATAGGATCCCCACATGGACAAAATTGTTTACAATAAAGTCACAACTAATAAAGAACAAAAGATATTTTAATACATCCGTCAAATCACTTTTGCTGTTCCATTCTGGTTTGAATACAACCAGTGGAGGCTAGTTCAGCACACTAAATACACAATGACCATCAGAGCGGCATTTTAATTGTTTTATTCTCGACAGGATTCCTGACGGTGTCGATGCTTTTACTCTCTTCTTCCATCGCTGCAGGGAGATAAAACTAGACCCTCTGTTGTCTTTTATTAGTGGAGTAATCCACACGCTGTTAATTAGCTCCCATGATTTGAATGCAGTATTTCAATCAGATAGATCTCATCAGGTGTTAACCTCTTTTCTTCTCCTCTCCTCTGGCAGCAGAAACATTCCTTTTATCTTCACATGTACAGCTTCTTACTCTGTTCTGGCTATGTGATCATCTTGTTTACATTCCACCTCGATGAATATCAGTTTTTGCCGTCACTAAAGCCGAATCCTCCCACGGGTGTCACCGTTTTATCTCGCGTCATATTAAGTACTTCACTCACGGTATTAATGATGTCGCTTGTAATGAACATCTCCACCTCTTTCACACAAACACTCTTGTAGCTGAACAGGAAACCCCAGAGTTAACGGAGAACCAGCTCCATTTGTTTCCAACATTCTTGTTGAAAAAAGAACCGGTTGACATGAGCAACTTAATACTTATACAAGAAAAGGGTCTATATGACACATGTACTGGGTTACATCTTATGGGCATATTAAGTATTAATTTCCAGTATTTTATTTTACTTGATTATATATCGTACGCTATGTTTAACATCACAGTCCAGTCGTTGGATCAGTCTGCAGCCTGTTGTAACAAGTTTGTTTGTTATTCTGTATGCTTTGAAAGCTTCACCCTGTGGTAACCTGAGCAGAGGGTGTTTCAGTTAGGTGAGGCTGGTCTCTACTGATAGACCAGGTGGCAGCTCGCTGTGAGTCTGCAGTCTTTATTCTTCTTTACTCCAGTTTTATGTTATCTTTGTTGCGGGTACATTTTTGCTCATATACCTACCTGCTTCTTCCACATCCCCCTTTAAACATTTCCAAATCCATACAACATCTTCAGCCTTTTCTATTGAGGGGCCACCTACAGCCTCATTTTAAGATGCAACTTGTTCAGTAACATTCTTGAGGTTTCCTCTGAATTGTGTGGCCTTCTGGGTATTGATTAAAAGCCCAATATAGGTGCCTTCATCTGAACTCAGCTGTTCGTTGCTCTGTTTCCTCTGCAGGTACTTCTCACTCCAGGCTACCAACCCTCTGGGCTTTGGCGACTCTGTGCGGATGGAGATAGAGTCGAATATCTGCCGGGAGGGAGGGCCGCTCCCCGACTGTTTCACCACTCCACTCAGACAGGCCTGGACCACCATGGAGAAGGTCCGATGCTCAAGAAGCCACACACGAGGGCTCAGCTTGTCGCTTATAGTTGTTTTAGTTATTTTTTTTTTAATGTGTAGTGAAATAGGTGATGTTCAGATGTCAAATTAAGCACCCCCCCAAAACATGGAAATATAGAATAGAGAGAATAGAAAGCCTTGTCATTATACACAGTACAATGAGATTTGAACACAGTAGTTGTAAATTGCACAGGTAGTTTATATATTGCACAGGTATGGGGTAGATTTTAAAGAAGAAAGTGCTGTCAGTGCAGGTTTGAATATAAAACCTTCATTGTGTTTACATTGCCCTGTAAAACATTTAATTAGATATTTGTAAAAATCATCCGCTTTAACAGTTTTCCTGGATTTAATAGGATCCTCCTAAAGGTTTTGTGTTGTAAGTCACTGACCAGTTGTCCTATTACACCACTGACACATTCCCTGCCAGATAATGAAAGGAATGCTGAACACCGTTGTTAGCACATAAAGGTCAGTAACAAACCGAAATAGATCAGGGCTCATTATTCTCTAACAGTTCTCCCTGTTTTGCATTTGTTCAGGTCTACATGCCAGGCTTCCTGTCTAGCAACCTTTACTACAAATACCTGAGTGACCTCATCAACTCGGTGCGGGCAGATGAGTTTGTGAATGTCGGCGCTCCAGGTCAGGGCGGGCCCGCGGACAATGACCGCTCAAGTTCAAATTTAAATGCCAGCGAGGGCCCTCAGACTCAGGTGAGCCCAACTTTAATCCGCATCTTCAGCCCCGGTGGGTCCCTCCGTCCGCTGACATTTAGACCTGTTCCGCCTCATTACATGAATAATGAAGATACTTCTAATGCCAAAGGGTTGGGATCATTCTTGTCGTTTAGTCGTCTTCATGGAAAACAAGCAGTGTCACTTGTACTGCTGCCAAACATTCAGTTCATGGTATCGTCCCTACAGCAGGGTGCCAGAAAGGCAGCGATCAAGATCCTGAAGAACTTTGACGAGGCCATCACAGTGGACGTCGCCAGCCTGGACCCTGAGTCCTTGTACCAGCGGCCATACGCTGGGTGAGTTTTGTGTGTCTAAAGTACCTTTACTGTCAAACGGTTAAACAGACAGACAATCATCAGATAAGTAGAGTAGTCCTCCAATAACATGTAGTGAAATGAATGGAGACCAGTGGCTCCTCTCTTTTAACGTATTTTTCAATTACTGATGTGTTTCTGTGTTTTCTCTTTTATGTTCCTTTGATGGCCCACACTGCCATTTGGATTTAATTTGTTGCTCTTTTTGACTCCCATGCAAAATGTTTAATGAGGGTGCTTTGAAAACCCCCTACAAAAATAGTTAAAGAGAAGGAAGTTATTGAAAGACAAAAGCTGTCGTCTGTCAGATTTTTTTTCTTCTTTTGAAATTGCAGTGGATACACACACACACACACACACACACACAGCGGTGTTTGAATGTTGCATGTGCCTGAGGCTCAGTTCTGTGTGCTGTCTTCATCCGTCTCCTCTCGTCTGTCCGCTCAGAAAGATGACGTTTGGGAAGGTGAATGAGATGGGCCAGTTTATCCGGGAGGCAGAGCCAGAGCCGGACGTGAAGAAATCCAAAGGCATGATTCTCACACACACACACACACACACACACACACACACACACAAACACACACACTCTCTCTCTCTCTCTTTCCACCCCTCTACCTGTTAGGCTCTCTCTGTCTCATTATTTTCTTTGAGTCATTGCCCTCACTCGCTCATATTTGATCCCGTTCCACAGTGAAGAACATCTACACTGTGCCCATGAATATAAACCTCATCTAGCAGTTGCTCCTATTCTCCTCACAGCCTTCTGAAATATTGAAGAAGCTTCCCCTGGAAAAAATAAAACAGCCTCCACTACTCTTTAGAGCTAACAACCTGCAACATCAGTATTTATCATCTCTGAGAGTGCTTCCTCTTGAACTAGAACAGAGCACCAGACAGAATAACTACAGAATAACTCAATAGAAGAGTCTCATAATGCACTGAATACTTTTTATGTGTCAAGATGAACTCACCTTGTAAAAAGTCAAGGTAGCCTGCGGTTTGTAGCAGCTCATGTATGCAGATGAATTTAGGATTTGTGCTCACTGATGCAGTCCCTTTGTCTCACTCAGCCTTCCCTCTCCTCTCATGTAGGTTCCATGTTTTCTCAAGCCATGAAGAAGTGGGTCCAAGGCAACTCGGATGAGGTGAGGCCACGAGATGTTAAAATGTTCATCAATGATTCAGTGGTCTGAGCCACATAGCAAGGCTCTCGCTGGCAAATGTGTTCGGATTCACTTGGTGACGTCAGTCCAGGGCATATCATTTATTAAAGAATAGCATTAAACATCTGTGGTGAATAAACGCTGTTGTTCGTGCTGTGACTCTTTCCGTTAAGGCCCAGGAGGAGATGGCATGGCAGATTGCCAAGATGATTGTGAACGACGTCGTCCACCAGTCGAGCCACGACAGCCCCGGCAAGGCCACCAAGGTACAAACCCTCACCCAGTAGTCTCTTTCCTGTGCCGTGGTGTGTGGAATGACTGCAGTTCCTCTCAAGTGTTTTCTTTTGTCTGCAGTTATGACCCCACTGAGGAACCAAAGGACTGTCACTCCCTGCAGACGCTGGCCAAGCCAGTGACAAACTGTACACAGGGTTCACCCTACAATGAACTGCATTACTCTGAGAACGAACGAGGCATTTTATCATCCCATCCACTGTGTGTCCTTGTGTGTCCGTGCGTATGTGTGCGTGCGTGCGTGCGTGTATGTGCGTGTGTGTATGTGTGTGGGTGTGTGTGTGTGTGGTCGTGAGCTTGGATGAGTGATTGTTCATGCATGGGCTAATGGAGAAGTTACATCATTGTCCCAATCTTCCAGCTCCGTGACACTTTAAAGGTACACGTGTTGTCGGCAAACGCAAAGCAAAGCCAAGTGCTTGCATCAGACTGGAGGAAGTCACTCCTGACGAAGGAAACGTTCCTCATGACTCTAGAAGAAAGCCGGCACGAAGAAGCAGCATGTCTGCCAGGACCGTCACTGCGTTGCTGTAGCCATACTGTCTGAAAAATGTCTGTGTTATCTTGGACCTATGGAGGATGTGACAAAGACAGAATTACCTTCACTCCCTCATGACACACCTCCCCACACCTTTTATAACCATTCCTTGTTTTTAGATGAGAGTCTCTCTTAAGGGTCAGCCATTAAGGCTTAAGCAGATAAAAATCAGCGTTGTACAGTTTTTGCATACGCTCCCCTCGGCCCGGCCTGGAGTAGTCCTGTCTGCTGTTCACTGACTGGCTGTCCTGCCCTGGCTGTTCCACGTACTGTAGAACATCTGCAAATGTGACAATGAAAAAGAAGAAGAGCTGATTCAGATCTTGGATAGGCTGGCCTCCCATATGAACTTCCTGGCACCTTTACAGAGCGTAGAAGAAGAAATATTCCCCTAATGAACTTAAGTGCTCCAGTTGTGTTGGAAAACTCCAGACTGTCCTAAATGTTCTATATATATAAATATATATGTAGATTTCTGGTTTACCCCATATATTAATGTTAGCCTTTTTTATGGTGATCGCTGTTTTTTTTGTTGTTTTTTTTAAATGCATCACTGAAACGTCAGTGATGACCGGACTGTTCAACTGGAAAGTGTGCTCAGTGAATTAAAGCTTTTTTTTTAAATTTGTTTTGAGCCTTATAAAGATGTGGAAGAGAACCAGAAAAGACTCTTGGTACTATGTACCACTAATGTTTTCTGACATGTACATGTACTTAATCTATAATATATTTAAATTGTGTTTGATTTAAATACATATATTATGAAATGTTTTTGTCTGTCCTCATTTGTTTCCTTTGACATATTTTAGTGTTTGTATGAAATTGCGTTTTCAGCTCACTGTAGGCTGTAGTTATTTTTTGACAG
>JAVQJL010058970.1:0-14684 GCA_036024295.1 Nannoperca obscura | reverse complement strand
GTGGGAACGTTGGGTCTTTGTGTGTGTGGAAGTTGGTCTCGACCGGCTCCATGTGATTGAGTGCCCTGAGATAACTTTGTTATGATATGGCGCTATATAAATAAAATTGAATTGAATACATGGGTTGCATTAATAATCTTGTTTTCATGGAATACAGCAAAGTCCAATGATGTCCCCCTGTCATGGTGCGACCGTGTTCTAAGCTCTTGTTTTAGAAGGAACTTTTCCAAGATAAAAATGCAACAGCAATGTGTCTTTGTAGACAAAGTATCCTGGACCTCACTGTCAACTGTTTTTTTTGTAAGTGCTTCTTGTGTTTCTGAAGAGGCAGCTGCTCGATCATTTAAGAAGAAGGTGAAGAAAAAAAAAAAACACCAGCACGTTTTGCAATTTTGTAAAGTAAACCCTTCAAGTACTAAGTTTACTAGTAATAAAATAACATTTACCAACTGGTTATGTAACAACGGCAAAACGTCTATATAAATTTAAACTGTAACATAAAGATTATTCCTCAGCTGCCAGACTCCGTTAAACGTTGGCATTTTGGGAATGAACTCTTCCTGTTACCCATTCCTGTAACAGTGCACTGATGTACTGGCTGATCTTTGCAGCTGTAAGCCTAAACAAACACTTGACAGGACACCTGCACAGACATGTGGCCAGCAGAACCTAAACATGGATGTGCAAATACAGAAAAATCAGGCCTACAGCCCGCTCTGGAGGTAGCGTGGGTGTAGCAGCGTCTCTCACCACAGCATCTGGCTTCCAGTGAGTGACAGGTGGAACCGGCTCGATAGGAGCACCCTCTCTCAGCAAATCGCAGCTCACCAGCTCCACTCCTGGAACTGTACGACATTTAGCAAAGGGAAAACATGTTAATGTGCATTTGTGATGTTGAGCATTTCTAAACCAGTTTGAATTGTTACAGAATCTAGGTCATAGAACAGGAAGAGGAAACAGGACAGAAAAACCATTAACAGGATATGAACAGCCATCTCAACAACAACTTCAGCAATGTGTCTAGCAGGAATGTAAGATATATTCTGGTTTCGTACAGTTTTTAAAGGGGAAAATTCAAGCACTTTCAAGGTACCTAAACCAAAAATGTCCAGACTCTTTAAGCGTTTATCACCACATTTAAATTGTTAGTAAAAATGCCAGGAGACAACAAACAAATATGACGATGGGATCATTACATGATTAAAAGATTTTTGGTTTACAGGAGTAATTGTGTCAATGATAAAACACCAGATGATCTTTTTTACGAACACTGGATATTAGATATTTGAAGTGGCAGACATGCTGGTCAGAATTTCGTAGGTATTTAATAATGTATTACTTTGGTAGGCATTTTATCATCTCATAATCTATCCAATAAATTACTGTTTACACCAAATATCCCAATATCAACTCAAAAGATATCTAAACTAATTAATTACTACTAGTTGAGGTATATGGGAAAATAAAAGCGCATTAATGGGAGAAGCCAAAAGCTACTTCAGCTGATGACTGCTGTTAACAACCACAAATATAGCAATATGCATGATGACTGGATATGCAGCTAAAATCTGGTGAGTGCTGGAGCTGAACAGCAACATTACAGCAATACTTTAAACCTTCTTTCACTGTTATTGTCCATACAATGGCATTTGATAAAATCCTATAAGCTGCCACAGAAAGAAACTCTTCTAGCCACTACCTGAGAGGTGTTTGCTGATGATGTGTGCCGTCTCTGTGGCCCTGGCCATGCTGGAGTGGATCAGAACATCATACTTCAGTCCCAACGCCGCCAACCGCTTGCCCGTCAACTCAGCCTGCTCCCGACCTGGAAGTGGAGACGCAGCGGTCATTATAACAAACGGCCGGTCTGTCAGAAGTGGTCATGGAAAATCAGACAACAGGCGGAGAGAGACAACTGCTGACTGGTCCAGTACATGCATGCTATCAGAAGCACCTAGTGGGGTGAGGACCCTCTCCTTGTCGCTGGTCCCGCTCAGGTTGTACTGGGAGTGTCTGATGAGGAGAATGTTGCGTGTAGCTTTTGGTTTGCCGTTGTCCTGCTCCGAGCTGGGGTCTTCAGTTGCACTTTCTTTCTTCTTCCCGTTGGACAGTGCAGATGGGTCTCTCCTGGAAAGAGTTAAGAGGAGGTGAGCTTGAGATTAGAGGTGGCTTTGTCTCACATTGTTAACTTGAGGGATGGAAAACGACTGGGATTTAAGATGATGGTCAGTATGATGCTTTTAAGAACGTCCATACATCTCGTTTTAAAGTCTCTGCGCTCAACTCTGTTAAAAACTATGTCTAGCTGACTGGCTTGCCAGCAACATTGTAGTTTAAAGAATAAGGATCTGGAATATCACAAATCTTATGGCCCACCCTTATATTCGGTATGCAGCCAAACACCAGTTCAATTTAGCAAGATATCAAACTTCAGTCTAATATGTACTTATTCCAAAATCAACCTAAAATTTACAATGGATACTAATTTAATTGAAGTATATATACGTTACCAGAGTACGGTACTAGATGCGTTGAAATGATCCGCCAGTCAACAGATAGCGCGTGCAGAGCCACTTACTTATCCCAGTTGAAGTCCCAGGCGTGTCCCGTCGGGGCTGGAGTGTGGCTGGCAGGTGTCCACGCCGGCTGCGCAGCTTGAAGGGCGGTGAATCTCGACCACCGGCTGGCCGCCTCTCCGTGCTGCTCACCGAAATATCCGCGGGATTCGGCGGCAGCGAACACCAGGACCGCAGAGCCTCCGGCCAACCCACAAATAAGTTTCAAAGTTTTCCTGTACGACATCCTGCGAGCCGCGGAAGAAGCAAACTATTGTTAGCTAATTAGCCGAGCTTAACTGGTTTACTGGTATCAAGGTGTAACGCTCTCTCTCCTCACAAATGTATGGCTTTCTTTTGCTAAATGGCGTTTGGTTGTTAACCTCAACTCCCGCAATGGAAACAAAACACACGATTTGTGGCACAAGTATCTACCGGGCGGCGGGTCTTAGCTGGAAACTAAAAATACAGGCGGCAGCACAAGAGATGACAAGCTACTCTAAGCAGCGCTCCACAAACATTACGGTGGCCCGCCCGAGACAAAAACGTTGGCTTCGTGTTTCGCATAAATCCCGACATGTGCCACTTGAGGGCGCTCCAATCCCTAAATCCACTGTAGTCTCTGCCGTGGTAGTCTCCGATATGTAGAGGCACTGTAAACTCCATCCAACGTGCAACATTTCACTGGGCCCATATGTATGAATTTCCGAGACACTGATTTACGATTTTAAGATGCACAAATCAACATTTCCGTAAATTGTCAACTTCCACAAGGGCTATACTCTATTTTGTTGATAGAGGACTGTGAGTGGAATGGGTAAAGTCATTTTAGCAACATAAATTGCATTTAAATAGATACATAATCGTACCGAATAGAAAAGTGGAAGTCGACTGTTAGTAAGAGTAACGGTGCCTGGTGTGTCCGTGTGTGCGCCTGTGGGTTAGCAAGCAGCATTAAGACGCGAGATTCTGAGTGCAGTTTGGTGGTGCTCTCCAACAGTTTACCCGGAGCAGAGTTACCAACGCATTAAACAGCCAGTCATCTTAAACTTTGAGACTGTTTTTAAAATATAAAACGATTTGAATATACTACATGAGTGTTAGAGTCGGTGAGCATTTGCGAGAAGATTTGAGTCTCCTGGATATAAAACGAGTGAGGGTGAAATGCGGGATAGTCAACATCACAGCTCCGATCGTTTTCTCCTGAAGACACTCGCAGGGTTTTGCACCGAGGCTCCACCTTTTCGAGCGGTTCAGTGACCTCACCAGTGGGCTGGATTGGAAGGGTGGGATTTCCAGGCTTTCAGAGAGCTCCGTGCATTCCTGCCTCTCTATCCTAGGATCTATGCGGCTTCAACGGTAGCAAAGACGGACTGGTTGGACCTTTAATAGCCATAGAAAGGCCTATATACTGCACTCTGGATCTTTTTTCTACATGCGCTACAATCGGAATAAATAATTGAGGAATGTGGAAATTACAGAATGCCCAACAGCGCTGGAAAGAGATTTAAACCCACCAAATACATCCCAGTGTCCACTGCTGCCACACTCCTTGTGGGATCGACCACTTTATTTTTCGTTTTCACGTAAGTTTGCATCGCTCCTTGTTCTCATTCGTTGCATGCCGGGATTTTCTTAGCATACACTGTGTGTGCTCCCAGATTATCCAGACCTCAGTGGATTTGCAGCTCGAAGTTTGCACGGGTGGATTCAGTCACTTGGGTAGAACGAGTGGACTTTATGTGTCTATCCCGACGGAGAATCTCGCAGCGGTTCTGAAATGGGTTCGCAAAGAGCCTCATAGTCTGCCTTCCTGTGCAGCCTCGACCACACCATTCAGCCATCATACCTGCCATCATACCTGCCAGGCAAACTTCCAGTAACCCATGCGAGTTTAACAACGCTACGGCCGTGCAGCACACCGCAGCTTAGGCCGCAGAAACTCACTTTCTATTGAAGAAATGCTGTCGGCAGTTGATGATACAATTGAAATGGTTGCAGTGGCCCAGCGGACAGCTGTGTTTGATTCATGCACACTGAGTTGGGATAGTTACAGTGTCACACAGCCGATCAAGAGACACCATTCTAGGCTTGGGGTTCCCATAGTGGAGTCTAGCAGGAGGTTACATTGCACCTAGCACCACGTCTAACATAATGTGTATACCATCATTTAAGTTTTCTTTGGAAGAAGTCAGGATTATGGGCAACCTCCGACCAAAAGCAGATATTAATTCAGTTCAAGGGAATTTCTATGTTGGGACAAGCAGGTGACAGTGGTTCATGCACACCAGCTGCAATCAGGGTGATTACATTGTCACACATCCTGTCAGCAAGCAGCACGAGCATGCCAGGGACCCCCAAGTAGGAAGGGCTTCGGTCCCCAGGCCCCTCAATCCATTGAATGAGGAAGTCAGTGCTATGAATTGAACACAGAGCTGACGCGGTGGGAGGGGAGATAACAGCAGAGAGAGAGAGAGTGATGTCTCTGGTCTGAATCATCATCTCCACATACGTTTTTCTCTATAGTGCAGACCCCCAGGAGGATGGAGTATCAGTGAAATCAGCACCATGCTCACTCTCCCCAGGGAACACAAAGGGGGTTTGAAAATGATTTTGGGAACCTCTGACCTGGACTGAGGACTGTAAGGATGTAGATCATCATCCAACCTTTAGCCGATGCAGAGACATTTTACCAAAGTATAAGTTGCTGAAAACCGCAAGGTTTTACAGTGTTTAAAAGTCCAAACGTCACGTCGAGGCTGATGGGAACATGTTGGAGGTGTAGGTGATGTGTCACATAATATATGTGTTGCATAATAGCATAATCTTTTTAATCATTTTTGTATTTCTCCAGGTAATAACTGCTGTGGATCTAAAGTTGTGCGTGTTTGTATCATTAAATAATTCACTGCGTGTTGATATGGATCTGTATTGGATACAAAAGTGCATTACAGTGCGTGTTCTTCACTTGACAAACGCAGGGAGACACAAGAAAATGCTTTAGCTGCACCCTAAGTGGTTTGCAGTCTCAGGTCAATGACTGAGACTGCAGGAAACATATGGTGTTTGTGTGTTGTGTCGGTAGGTTGGATTGTAGCTTTAAAAGTCCCAGCACTCCTTGACGCACTGTCTACGACTTGACGTAAACAAATGGCCTGATTTACAAGCCCTGTTGTAGAATAAATGTGTTATTTAATAAGATCATATCAGCCAAATTGTTTGCAAATAGCAGAAGTCCGAATTAAAAAGAAATATTAGCTTGTCTTTTGCTGGGGTCCACGTCAATCTACACATTAAGGTTCATCCCCCAGCAGATGGTTCAAGGGTGAGGATTAAGACTTTACTCTGTTGCTCCTTTATTTCTCAGTTTAAGGTCCAGAGGATTGAGTGGCGTATAATGGAACCCCCCGGGGAGCAGTGCACGTCCAAACTAGGCCACGTCTCCTCGTTCTCAAACATGCATAGACTCCATTATGTTGAACCCAGTCTAGCCTTGTCTTTAGCTGGAGTGCAACACTACACATTTACAGTTCAAGCCTACAGGTCACAGAACAGTGGTGTGCCTTTCTTAACCACAATAACACGAGTAACACAAGTGCAAAGGTAGAGATATTTCCATTTTCTGTCACCAATTTTGTTTGGTAGCCACAAACTAAGACATGCAGCTCTTAAAACTAAAGAACTATAATAGTGCATCATAAACAGCAGATTGCCAGGGACACAAATCTTTTTTTATTCCTAGGCCACAGTGTGTTAAAGGTCTCACTGATGCCAGCAGGCCACTTGGCCATGGAGGATGAGACCTGTGGCCAGCACTGGCTCAGACACACACGCACACACACACACACACACACACACACACACAGGGCGAGAGAGACACTGTCCACGCTGTGTTACTGTGTTTGACTTACTGACGTCTGACAGTTTGTGTTTCCCACTGAGATTGAATTAGAACACATTAGTACAGAATTATTTTTATCTCCACAGCATGACCACAACTCCTCACAAAACATGCTGATGATAAATTAAGCTTTTAGTCATCATAATATAATCCCAGCCTTATCTGGGTCTATAATGAGATTCTATTATACAGTAGCTTAGACCTCTTACTGTGCCTAAATGTGTCCCAGCTCTGGATGGCTACACTGAAGAAGCTTTCTTTTACCTTTTTAGTAATTCCTCAGAATGGTTTCATCACTGCCCTTGACCATATGCCAAATGAACAACCTGTTCAGGAAACAGAACCGCCAGGCTGGCCATTATCATTTGTTGCTAAGCCTAATAGTCCATAATTTAGCGCATGGATAGATGTGTGGAAACTGTCAATTGATCATTTGGACAAGACGCGTGTTCAGCAGTATTTGCTGTGTGAAGGTGAATTATGAGAGAGCTAGTCCGTGATGGAATTGTCAGCAGGCTGAGAGCAGAGCTGCACACGAGAACAGGCCTGACGGGAATCTAATCGTCAGCTTCCACATCTGTTTCCTCCTTTTCAGTGTATACTCATTGAATCACACTTCATTCAGATCTTACTGGATGCATTGTTTTGCAGTTGTGCTCCACTCACAGGTTCTTGTTTTTCCTCTATTACATTTTTTTTAGGTTATATATCTTGGTCAATAGAACATTTCTACAGGGTTAATTATAAAGAACCTCTGTTTTTATTGTGAAATACTGCTATTTGGGAAACTGGTGTTCAGAGCAAAATGGTTACATAGGCTACCTCATTTACACAGTCCAGGAACTTTGTCTTTCTCACAACAAGTCTGGTAGTATAGTGGATGTCTTTTTTAATCTAAGAAATAAGGATACAGAGACAAAGAAAGGCCTCTGGGATAAAACTGAGCCACATGTATTAACTGAAAAGCAACATTTTTCAACCTCTAATAGCTATCTATGCTAGCTAGTTGTATGTTTTTAAGACAAATTTACCCAATTTTGACCAAAGTTAAGCAACATAAAATGAGGGATACTCCTATCTAGATTAGATACTATACATACCCTATGCTACCTGATGACCCACCTAATTTATTTAGTGTTATGTTAGAAGTTGAACAAATTAGCTAATTCACACATCTCCTGTTGAAATGCTCATGCTAAAGAAAGTGAAGTGAAAGAGAACTGTCTAAGTCAAATAGAGTGGGAAAACTTGGGTTCGCCAAAATTGGGTTAGCGCAGACTGCCTGTAGGCATGGCACTGTAGATCTTCACAACTTAAAAAGTTAGATTTTCTGTACAAAACAAAATTTTAACCTTTTTGGGGCAAATATTGAATTGATTTAGGGATATAACCCTGGGGTTCCTTATCAAGGAATTCTGATTCAGATGCTCATAATGTGGACCAACCAGGATTAGTTGCCTTGGTGTCATGGTTTTACTGTTCCTGTGTATGTAACTTCCTCAACATCTAAGTCCAGAGATGTTGGTAATCTCACACTTTGTTGCCCCACTGAGGTTTCAGCCCTCTCAGTGTTCACCTGTCCCTCCTTCACTCTGCTGTGTGTAACATTGGGCTATTCTGTGTCTTATTAATTGAAGGTCGGAATACATAATCAATGAATGTGTGTTCATTGATCCTAATCCGCATCCTGCCTGTGATTATGTATGCTGAGCTGCTGTCGTCACTTTGTCGAGGGGTTTGGTAAACAAGCTTGTATCCATTAATGCCTCACTGCTTGGTATTAGTGTCCATTAGATCCTGTGTGCCTTCCTCCTGTGTGGCGTTCGTGGCCCCGTGTTTGACTGTAGTTAAATGAATTGTTGGTTTAACTCGTCCTGTTTATGCTCGGTGTGGGAGCCAGACCATGTTGTCTGCCTGTTTTTAAATATTGCTCATACGACTGGGACTGATTTGGGTTTAGTTTGTTTATTTAAATGTGCGATTGAGGATGTATTGCCAAGTTTGAGATGTCACAAGGGCAGAGTATTTCTCACAAGGAGGAAATTGCCAATTGACATGTTATTAATATGCCCTAGTAGCTCTTTCAGTGTCTCTGCACGTGAACACGCATCTATCAGATCTAGAAACCTCAGCGTCCCTGATGTGTACTTCAAACTGAGAAATTAGCCGGACTTTGTGACATGCTCGCACAACTTTAACCTCCAAGTAAGCCCTGGAAAAAAAAAATTCCATCATTCCCATGAGAGGAGCAAATTTCAGCTCTTAAGGCAAGCTCCTCGATATTCATCTTCAACATGTCCTACTCATCTTGCCATCAGAAACATTCTTTGAAATATTACTATTTAATATTACTCATGTCACACTGTCACACAGAGGATGAAACTTTGATTATCTTGACCTAAAGTAACAGATAGATGTACAAGCTCACCGGGGCCAAAACATTCCCTCTGCCTATTCATAAAATCCACATGGCGCAGTCTTCTGGTTTGTCGAGATAACCGCTGTATTTCTTTTACTGGGGATAAAACCAGTTGCAGGTCGTGTGGTGTGGCTAGCTTTGTCAGATTAGATAACAATGTAATTTCCTCTGTTGGTCCTCATCCATCAGCACCTTGAATTGAGGGCCTGGAGATTGACATTTTCAGTGCAGGGTTGTGTCACTTCAGATCTCAGAATGCACTTAAGGTGACAGGCAATAATGAATGGAGAATGTATTATTATGATTTCTCTTTGAGCTAATGCAGAAGATAAGGCCACAGTTATAAATTGACCCAAAGGTTTTTTTAGTCTCATTGCTTTTGACAGCATATTTTAGTGTGGTGGTTCATTTTCATTCCTATTGTGGTTTATGGTTCTAACCTGTAAGATCATTACAGATTGTAGACATGTAGCACGTTAGCATTGTGAGCTTGTTCATATGCAGATGTTACCATTTGGCTCAAAGCACTTCTGTGCCTAATTACAGCCTTACAGAGCCGCTGCACCAGACGTGCTGCAGACTCGTCTTGTTTTTAGTCTTAGTGGTGGATGTAATTGTTGAATGTTCGAGCATCCTGTATGTGCAGCTTTAACATTCAAAAATACGACATAAGTCATGTAGCTAGCTTCTGTAGTAGACTTAAACAAAACACTCCAGTTTCTCTGGCATACCATAAATGTTTTCTGGATTCAGAAAGTCATTCACATTCATGGTATTTATAGGCAAAACGAAAAGCTATTTGAGAATTATTATGTAGTAAATGACAGTGGGAGTGAGTTTGAGGTAGTTACACATGCAGTGTCTAATATCAAAAATCCAAGTCTCATTTCAAACAGTGGAGACAGCAGAGAGCTCGTGGTTACTGCAGCGGGAGACCGACACGTCTGATCTGGACTTCATCGCTCATGCTGTGTATTTTTAGCTGACTGTTTGACAGTTATGTGATCAAATATAGGTTTCAGACAAATTTCTTGATCCAATAATGATCTCAAAGAGTGTGGTTCTTAAGGGATTTCTGAATGAGATTGTTTTGGCTTGGAACAAACTGTTCCCTAACAGCCTGTACATCCAAGATACCCACACGCAAACCAGTCCTGTCCGCCGTGCCCGGGACCTGCCATATATCTGTCGAGCCAAGGTATGTCCAGCTGTTGTGTCTTCTCAGAGTCAAGCTGTAGAGTAGTGGTTCTCATTGGGGGGTCAGGGGTCAAACAAAGGTAAATTGAAGACTAAAGCAAAAAACAAAAAACAAAGTTAATCTCATCTGTCTATTATTTTTATCTTGGTAATATAATTAGTTCTGTGGTCACTTGTGGAGACCATCGCCTCTCCTGCTCTCAGCCCTGGTCAGAGCCAGCCTGCTGTATAGTTGGCGGCCGCTGTAAGGCAAACTTATACTGAAGAGAAAAGTTATCCTCAACTACCACCTCCTCTTCCCTCCGTCCAGGTTCAAGTAGACCTGAGCAGCAGGCTGTTGGCAGAGCAGTCTGCCTGCATTCGGTATTAATGAGCAAAAGAGGCCCAGAGAATAAAAGGCCAGGTCTTCTAATCTCATTCCATCCCAGCCTTCCTGTCACTGCTTGACAACTAGGTTAAGATAATGCTGACAGATCCTCTTCCCTGGCCCTCTACCATGCTTCCTTGAGAAGGGCGACTGCCTATTGTACATGCCACGCAAACAGAAACGGGTGCCAACTTAAAATTACATCAAGTTTCAGGTCAAGACAAGTTTTCCTGAGTTGGTTTTTACATTGTAAGCAGGTTCCTGCTCCATTTGAATGATCCTGTTTGACATTTAATAAGCTCGTGGAACTGTACTAAAGAGCAACAGTTTCCTCTGTCGTTGTCCATTTTTTCACAGACATTATGAGAATCCTAAAATGCAAAGCATAGTTATAGTGCTGTTACAGAATCAAATGCATTGCATGATCCTTCTCACTATATACAATGCATTCCCTGTTTTGTGGAGGGATTTAAATGGTTGCAAGTTAATGGTGTGCTAAGTAAAAAATTAACTAGTTACACAAGATATGTCTGTAACAGGGTGGGATCATTGTTTGCAGATTAGCATGATCTATCATAAATGAATAAAAGCATAAACATCCTAATCTGCAACAGCAGGTGATAAAGAATCCAAACTGTTCATCCTGTTCTGATCATCATTTTTAAGCAAATGTTGGGGGCTTTAATAGAATTCGTTGCTTTCTAAAATGAGCCCTTCCGCTTTCTGCCAAGCTCTGAACTTGTGTTTTTTGCTTGTGCTTTTTGAGAATCAGACAAATTCAATATGCCTTGAAGAACGGGGAGGAAATGTCTTAAATTTGTCTAAATGTGTCATCTCTACTCTAGATCAATACAGTTCATTTTGTTTTACACTGTAGCTTGTGACTGTGTTCTTTTTTGTATGTCTATTTAAAGGCCTTTTGGTTTCTCTGAAGCAGTGACTTTCTGGACCTCTGGTGCTTGCCAAAAAACTAAATTGTGCCTTGTGATGCCATATTTGAGCTAAATGGATCCATGTGGATTCAGTGCACAGCAGTGTGTGGGCGAAAAGTGCGGGAAAGTGCAGCGAGGTGCTCTCAGAGTTTGCTGTACTCCACCACCCTCCCACCGGCTGAATAAGCCTGGAAACTCTCCTTCGGGAACATGTGGGATTAATTTAGACCTCCAGCCTCTCGCTCCATGGGTGTCTCCACCCTGTTTTCCCTCATGCTGTTTTGGTAGAGGGAGACCATGACTGGTAACAAGTAGAAACAGGGCTCTGTGTCTTTACACCCTTGGCTGGAGTGGCTTTCTGAGAGATCAAGGAGTCGAGGCTCCCGCTGTTTACACCAGTGAAACAGTGTCCATCTCTGGGACACAGAGGAAGACGGGCAGATAGACTGTGATTAAAAGGGCAGGCCTTCCGCATCTTTGCCACTTTTTGAAGTAAGTGGTTTTATAAGTGTGTGGAGATGAGTGGACACAGCAAACACAGCCACTGCCCATTTAACTTTGTAGCAGAATTCAACCATTGAGCTACTGCAGAACAATCCAGATATCAACATTTTGACTTAAAGTCCAAGTTATGTTATTAGAACATCTTTTTAAATGATTCTGATGAATGGTTTGGTAGGACAATGCGAAATCTGAATATATTTGTCTGATAAAAACTACTGTAGTCTGTGTGGTGTGTTGATGTCACCACTGGAGGCACCAAAGTCCAATCATTTATATTTTATAATAATGTATCAAAGTGATGAAACCTACAGAGAACTGTGACCTGAATCGGCTTTATGGAGCTTGTTTGGCCGTCTGTCTCGCAATCTTACTGTTTTGGTTCACTAACTGCTGTCATAGTGTTGTTTTTTAACCATAGCCGGCAGCTGTTTCCTTAACTTTCTTTAACTCAATGTTTTGATTGTACACCATAGTGCACCAGAATGTTTACAGCATGTTCAAAAAATCACTTCATGCAGGTTTAAGTAAAAAATCAACTTTACATTTGATAATATTTTGGCATATGATATAGTTTTATATTCTAAAACGTAACACTCAAAGCAAATATTGTTCTGATATTTCCATCTGATATGCTGCGTGATGTGACGTCGTATAAAGTGGTCGCTCTTGTCTTTGAAGCCATGGATCCATGCGGCTGTAGCCCCACTTTCCCATGTTAGTCTGTCGCCCAGTCACTTTGTAGTTGACTGTAGACGCAACCGTATCCTGTCTCGTCTGTCACATGATATTATTTCACACTTCTCTGGACAGTTTATGAATAGGCATCAGTTTTATATTAATATCCATTAGAGCTTGACCTGCCAAATGTCATGCCTTTATTACCATAAACCTATATACAAGTATAGTAACACAAAAAACAACCTAATGATTAGTTGTTTTTTTAGCTGGGCTAAACGAGTTTGTCTATTAAGCCCCTGCCAATATGCTAAGCCAGAGCTAGAATGCAGTGAAAGTAAACCAAAGTGAAGCTTCACCATGAACCAGTTTCTAGGTGGGCCGCTGTACTCCAACCAGTAACTGTGTTATCCTTTTGTCATGTGTCTAATTAAAAGAATGGCAGCATGCTTGACAGTGAGAATATTTTAAAATGAGGTTTCATTCACAATGGACAAATGTATTCAGCCCTCGTGCCTTCACCATTCACACTTCCAGCTGTAGAGTGTCATACGGAGAGAAGTGTGGACTCAATTTGAGCTGGTGTTTGAGATTCCAGGTCGTCCGGTTTAAATGCCTGAAGTGACTTTAATGATAGTCCCAAATGTAGCTACTGTTGCTCTTTCATTGGGGGAGACCCACTCTCTCTTTGACTGACAAAATGTGTAGTGAATGAATGCTCTTCATGGTGGGGAAGGAAGTTGGCTGACCACCTCTGTGACAGAGGCAGCACTCTGAACCTTCTGCCGCAGAGCAGCCAGCCAATTAAGCTGTAGATTTCCTCCGCGACACTGTTTTCTTTGGCCGAGCAGTGCGCAACATTCTGCAGAAAAGCCTGGATTTTTTGTGTCCAGCTGGTGAGTTATAGTTTCTCTATCTTTGACTTACAAACAACAGCAGAAAGTTTGACTTTGGATCTAATAGTAAATCAATTATCACTCGTACTTCCTTGGAGAAAAGATCATCAGTGATACATGAACAGAAACTACAGTAAGTCCCGTAATTGGAACAGTAATGAGGCATTTTAATGCAATAGGGGTCAAAGCACTTTAATTGGGTGGTCTGGGTGTTTTTGTTAGACAGGGTGCACTGCAGTTCGGCAGCTCTCAATTTGCTTTGGGTTCTTCAATGTCCTTTGGCCTCACCCTGCCTTATCTCATGTAGGATGTGGATGTTTTCTGTTTGTTTTGCTTGTCTCGAGGGATTTCACTGGTGATCCATCTTGAGAGATGGGCTGGAACCTAGAGCCCTGACCTTTTTGGTGAAACGGTTGCAAGCTCAGTTCTCACACACTGACTATGCTTCACAGGCAAACTCGTGTGTATCCACAGACCTGAAGCCGAATGAGTGATGAACTAAAAGAAACTCCTGGGTGTCTGAACCCTGTGGTTTCACTGCCACGCCACGGTGCCACATTACTCCCAATCTGAATCATAGTTGGAATCTTAATCTGACCTGCACATGGCTGTAATCTAATTCAGTGACCTGGCCACGCCCAGTTCGTTCAGCCGCATAAACCCGTTTGATTAGAACTGACATGAACAGCGGACTTTGTTGTTCTCAAAGTCTGTTGCACAGCACCCCGGCCCGCCCCCACCCCACCACTACTGCCACCATGTGCATTCTCAGCAGTGTGAATAATTGCTAAAGTGATTAAACTGCTGTGGAACTATTACCCACCCGGCAAATCCAGCTGATCCCTCAAAGAGTTTTAATAGTATTCAGTGTTTTCATCGAGGCCGCGATGCTTACAAAGGTGGGGGGCCAATCACCAAGTCTAGACCGACCGGTAACTGAAACACTGGATGTTAGTTGACGGCAGGGTTTGACAGATGCATGGTCGGGGAACTCATCCTTCTACAAATTGCACTACTCAGGATGCCATCCTTTCCAACAGCCACGTTTACCAGACTGCCCCTAGTGGACCATGAGGAAATCCAGTTGAATATTTACTTCTCTCCGTATCTCAGGACCTCTCACCTTCTCTCTCTCTCTCTCTCTCTCTCTCTCTCTCTCTCTCTCTCTCTCTATCTCTCTCTCTCTCTCTCTCTCTCTCTATCTCTCTCTATATCTAACACAAAAACAGAATAGAAGA
>JAVQJL010058969.1:0-19471 GCA_036024295.1 Nannoperca obscura | reverse complement strand
TTTTTTTTTATTTTTTTATAATTTTTTTATTTTTATATTTTTTTTTTGTGAGAGAGAGAGAGAGAGAGAGAGAGAGAGAGAGAGAGAGAGAGAGAGAGAGAGAGAGAGAGAGAGAGAGAGAGAGAGTTTGTGGTGCGCTGGCCGCTTCCAATCGTCGCTTAAGTTAACCAAGTGAACAGACGGGACACGGCGGACAGCTCGCTCGCCACAGCTCCAGGGTGGGAACATTATGGGTTTTAGACAAAGGGAAGAGGAGAGCCCATTAACATGAACGAGTCTGTATTGTTTCGATATAATAATAAGACAATAATTACGTTTATCGCATGTATTCCTGAAAAACATTTAGCAAAGACAACAGTTTCCATAGCACAGCTTACATCATAATATCAAAGGAAGAATTCTGATTATCAACCATAGTAATATCAAGTCAACTGCTTATGGTCTGCTGCCTTGCAGCCACACATTGTGTGTTTACCACAGGCATGAAACCCTGCTGCACTTCAAAATTGCACATGCACTATAACATGTACAAAGATGAACTAGAAGGTATGTTACTCTGCAACATCTAATGAACCTAGGACAACAGCTTTGTTGTCTTTTATAAAGTAATTGGTTTACAGCTGGGGTATTCAAAGTCTGACACTGTGGGTCCCTCTCAGACAGAATCCAGACAACTGGGCCCCCTGACACAAAACAGGGCAAATATCAGTATATGAAAGGATAGAGGAGAGAGTCAAGGTTCCAGGGACATAGGAACCAGGTTGACAGGACATTCTGAGCCTTAGCAATATCAAAACATATCGAAAGAGAAATGAAAAAAAGTTATTCATGGATTTTGTCAACCCTATAATCATTATTTCTTTAACTTCTATTTAGATGATAATCATGCTCTAACTTTTCCCAAAATGCTTTGCTTGATGAAAACAGGAAGTACAGTATAATGTTGCCAAATATTTTGGGCCAAATAAATTTGTTTAAATTCTGGCAAACTGACACCATTAAAAGTATGCTGAATTACCTGTTAGCAGTTCTTGTATGCAATACATGCAATGGACGTACAGACAACCATCACTGGATTACTCTGATGCTGAAGAAAACTTGTCAAGCAAGTTCTGGAGAAGCATCTTTTATCGGTGAGTTCTAAGCTGATTTTTTGACTTTGATTCGAACATTCACTGTAATGATATTCTCACAAAGTTACGCTGGATCTAAGAATGTGTGTATGGGGTCTATGTGTTTAGATTTGACCAAGTTATGACAAAGCTAAAAAAGTTTTTTATTTTTTATTTATCAGATCTCTATCAACAAAATATAATATATAGATAATATAAATGCAGAAAATATAATTTATATACTTTAAAATGTATATACTTATTTATAAATAGCAGCTATCCATTTAGTTCCTCCATGAGCTGTGTTTCCATTAAGCAGTATGAACTACAATAACTAACTTCCTGTTGCTTTTAGAATACTGGCTAACACCTGTCTGCCTCACAGCTGGAAAAACCTCTGCTGTCCAGTTGCTATATCCAGATGGGAGCAGCTCTGAGTTGTTAATATTGCTCATCTGAGTCGCCTTCAGTATCGTGTTCTCACAGCAATTAAGCTCGGCAAGAAGTAGCAAGTGATTTTCCATCTCGGGTCCGGGGTTTTGGCTCTCAGGGAATATCCAGCTGTCCTGTCCTCTTAGCGGATGCTGTGGCTGTATGCAACCTGAGAGGAAGACTGCAGACACAAGCAGACTCAAGCTGAAAAAAGCCCTACCATCTCCTCCTAAACATATATTTCATCTGTTTGTATCTTCCGATTATTCTCCTAAAAGGACGATAGAACTGATCTTCAGTCAAAGATAATGCAGTAGAGGACAGCGCTCTTTGTAGTAAAGACAAAAATGTTCATGTGGGAATCTAGTACTTTATAAAGATAACATTATAAACATAAAAAATCATACTACTTAATATACTGCCTAATATACTGCCATTATTATGGAAAGCTAAATAACCAATTTTATCTGAATCTATTATTTGCTACATAATATAAATGTAGAAAATATAATTTATAAACTTAATTATAAATAACATGTATCTATCTATCTACGAAACTCCAACAACATTGTACTCCCCAATTCTGAAACCAAAAACTCGAGTTTTTTTGGGTCTACTTGAGCTGGTGGTTTCTTACGTTTCACAGTATGATTTCTGCTCATTTCTATTACTTGTCTGCAGCATTGTGATGTTATATTGGCAATGTGCAAAAAGAATTGTCTCTCTCCGTTCCTTAGTGAAGGATTCTGACATTTTTTATGTTAGCTGACAATGATGGTTATAGAAGAATTTACAATGTATAACAGCATGTGAACATTATGCAGTGCTTCTGCATCATAGCCCCGGGTTATGGCTCCAATTTTTGTTTCAAATGTTTCTCCCTGATGCCAGCTTGACATGTCAAAACTCCATGTGCATTTTATTTTCCCCTCTAAGAGCTTCTACTGTAATCTCCCTGCAGGGTTCAGGGCAGCCGGGCTAACCCTCCAAATGAGAAGGGGTCACGTTCAAGCAGTGCTGGAAGGGTGCTACAGTCAGACTGCCGTCACCCTGAAGGACCTCTGGTTTGCCTGCAGTTGGCTGGCTTTCCAACAGTGCCTGGCTATAGCTAAGAAGTGTATGTGAGTGACAGCTGATGTGGGAGGAAAGTAGAAGGTGGTGATAAGAAACCATCTGAGGGCACCACACACAAATCACACATCTGCCAGTGAGGAAACACACGGCTTGTGTTTCTGTGTGTTAGCTTCTGTTATTTTGGTGCATTCTGAGTTACACAAGAACCTGAACATAATGAAACTGTTTCCTCTTACAATGTGTAATGTTTTTTAAATAAATGTTTGATACGCATTTAAGTCATTGACTATATTCTATATAAATCTATATATTTTTACTATGTATCTTTCCCCTTGTAAAGAATGTTTTCAGGAGTCTCCTCCCCCCTTTTTTCACTCAGTGGCAACACAGTTCTGTCAGGAAAATCTGAAATGACGGCTCTAAGCTCCTATGTGTCGAGGAATTAAAGTGTTGTTCTGTGTAATAAGCCTAAATAGTCATATACGGTCTTTCTATAAAGCACACAATACCTAAATTAAAAGTAAAAATAACCTTTACTAACTCACTGACTCTGTTGACTCTTCTTCCTGTCAGTTAAATATGGTGTGTCCTAACATGTTAAAGTAAGGTTCTGCACTGACTGCATTTTCAATCTAATAACTTACCTTATGCAATTTACACAAGTGCCACCCAATCTTGTCACATGTCATATCTCTGTGTGTATTACTGGCAAAACCTGCTAGTTTAAGGGAAATGTATTCTACTAACAGAGATACAAGCAGTGTGCCTGCTTAGGTTTTATCACTCACCAAGGTTTTAAAGTGGAGGGGCCATTTCTTGCCTGAAATAAAGAGTGCATCTGCTAACATCAGAAGAATGCGGATAAAATGCAATATTAACTTTATTGAGCTCTGGGGAACACGGAGAGTGGTGCAACATTACACAACAAGCCCACGTATTTAATGAGTGAGGAGATCGTTTTCAACTGTCATCTAGTAACTACATAGATGCGTCAGATCCTGTCTGATTCAGCTCAGCAGGTGATGGACTGATGGATTGCGTGGTACATTCACTTTGGGGTAATCAATCAAAGTAACATATTGCAATGTCAGAAAAAAGAAAACTCTTCTGAAAAGTTTGGACAAGTTGAGAAAAACAAGCCAATCACTCACTCAGCTGCAGATGTTTGAGAATAAAAAATATGTACTGCTGCTCTGGTCAGACACCACACTGAAGTTTGGTTGATAACCACCAGTTGGAAACACATTTTACCCAACAGAATCTGTGTTGATCTGGAGTTTCGATTATCACCCCTGCTAACCATTTTCTTGGGGGACACCCTGTATGCACTCAATCAAAGGATAGGTCTGGTGTTATTCCATGATTTTCTTATCATCAACAAATCCCATGAAACGACCAAAACCTACAACGTGTTAGTCTGTCTCAATACTGTCTGACTTCCCTACCCTGTCTGTGGGTAGTGAAGACCTACTGGAGACGTGAATCTTTACAAACACCTCACAATATATCGTGTGTGTGTGTTCATGGTAATGAAGGAACATGTCAGCCAGTGCAACAGTATGGCTCTTTGATGAGTTTTTGGACAACACTGGAGCTCTATGGCACAGAGGAAGAAGATCTATCAGGCAGTGATACACACACAAAACCTGCTAGTAGATACATTCATTGGCGGTGCGAGTCTGCACAAGGGATTTGTTGACAAGGAGATCATTTTTAATATCACCAAACTTAGCCTTCAACCTTACAGCAGTCAGCTACTTAAAAAGCAGTTATACACCAATTGTTACACGTATGGTTTTACTTGTTAATGAGCCTTTGCAAATGAGGTTCATTAACAAATGATGAAATCATTTTTATTTTCCGCCTAATTAGCATTTATCTGGTGTAACTGCAAATATCACAATGACAGTAACTATCTTGGAATAATACCTGAATGCTCCCAAATCCGAATAAGTGGTTTAACTTTCCTACCAGCAGAAAGTGAATGCTACATTTCCTTACATTTTCTTAACTCCACATTTGCACTGAAAAGACCTACAACATTATCCATTGTAAATATCCATAAAATCTTGCAGAGATACTTCCTCAGTACTCATCGTACTTATAGAGCTCAACCTATAAATTGGATAGGCGAATAAATCGGCTCACATTAGCCTGTTGCAGCTATACCAGTACTGGCATTCCAATTGCCAAAATGGGGTAATTTAAAACATTTGTCCACAAGAGAGCACTGACAAGCTTTTTTTTTTTACAAAATGTCCCAATGGCCACGTATCTTTTTCTTTTATTAAGGGACCCTTATCAATACTTTTGTTTATGTTATGTGTTTATGTAAATGGTGAATATTGGCTGATATATTGCTTTGAGATGTAACAAAAAAGAAAAAACTGAGGCACAGCAGTGCTAAATGCAAACTTCTTCGTGCTAGCACGCTCACATTGATAAGGTTAACATGCTGATGTTTAGCAGTTATAATGTTTATACATGTTAGCATTCTATCATTTGCTCATTTGAAATAAACACAAAGTACAGCTGAGGCTGGTGCAAGTGTTATTAGTTTTGAAAGTTTTTGGTCATAAACCAAAATAGTGAACAAATGTAAACTGGTGATTGTGCTAGTCAGAGGATTGCCACAGTTCATGCTGAGGGGGGCATGAAGGGCTGTACCAAACGTTATGGCAATCCATCCAGCAGTTCTGAGCCAATATCCTGAATCTGTACCATGACAACCTACTACTGTAAGTGTAGGCTATTCCAGTCATCCAGACAAACTCCCACTGAGCTAAAAGGCGATGTGCTGTGGTGCGGTGACATACTATCAGTGTGGGGATCACAGCATCACTGTTTTAAAGCTTTCTTGCTTATCCAGCCTTCTGACAGTGAGCCATATCCCAACTGCAAACCAACACCATCACTGCTGGGGATTAGGCTAATCGGAGGCTGAAGCCCAGATATAATATTGTCTCAAAATGTGCTAATGGAACCCTGGTTCCTGAAAAAACATCTCCAAGGTCACATTGAAGATGTGGTGAGTGGTGTGTTACTAATTTGTAGTTACAACAAAGTTTTTTTCTGTTATGACACTGCTATGACAAATGCACACTGAACATATCTCACCTCACACTTGTCCACCGCTGGCTGCTGCACACAGTCTGAGCTGTTTCCCACTACAGCAGCTTTCTGGCCCTCATTGTCGCCGGTGCCCTCCTCTGAATGGGTCCGGCTTTGGTTACCATGGTGACCACCGCTTGGAAGGCGTGCAGACGGGCTCCTGGGTGGTCGGCTGAGCTCCCGGCGCAGAGCCCGGTTCTCTTCCTCCACTGCCCGGACCCGCAGCTCTAAGGCCTGCCGCTCACCGGCTCCGCCCACTGGTGTTGATGACTGGGCTTCCAATGGAGACAGAGGGAGGGGCTTCACTGTGGGATAAGAATGGGGAGAAGCTGATTTAAC
Organism: Nannoperca obscura; assembly: GCA_036024295.1. Classification (NCBI taxonomy): domain Eukaryota; kingdom Metazoa; phylum Chordata; class Actinopteri; order Centrarchiformes; family Percichthyidae; genus Nannoperca; species Nannoperca obscura. The sequence continues at coordinate 13,403 of JAVQJL010058969.1, read as the reverse complement.
ATAAGGATTGACAGCAAAACTTGATATCAACCATTGATGAAGTTTAACATAATTAATGAGAATATCAGTGAGTATGTGACGGTTAGGAGTTACATCTCAAGACGGAGAGTATACACGTCTCTCAATCAATATTGTCAGTACTAACAGTATCTAATCCAAGTCAGAAGCTATTTCCTCTGCTCTTCTATGACTGCTTCAAATGTAAACAAGCAACCCTGAACCCAGAGGCAGAGAGATGAATCGTTTGGGGGAAGATGAAGCTCGTTCTCTCTCTCTCTCTCTAGTACATATTGGAAACCTCAGTTCCCAAAGGGAAGGGGGAGCTCTTGGTTGAAGATCATTAAAGAACACAATAGGGTCTCCAATCAGAATCTAACTGGGGAAAACAGACAGCCTTGGAGAACTCCATGTCTTACAGCATGGCAGGGAACCAGACTTATTACAGCTCACATTAAATGTATTGATCGGTGTTGGGAAATAGATGGCTTTCCAAGATGATACCATCTGTCATCTCAGTCAACAACCAATTGCTTTCACCCAACTGGGAGAGTCTTGGTCTGACACAGGCTGTCAAATAACCAGCCCTGTGCTGAACAGGCTTACAGAGAAAATGCCAATATACTGCAGCACACGTAAAAGTGCTCATCTTTCTAAGTTTCGTTATGTGTAAACCTCAAAATCCTAATGTAACAAGAGTAATGTAGCAAAACTTCTCATTGATCTTGGTTTATTTTGTTCTTTAAGTGTGTTAATGAGGTGACACATTTTTGTCCCCTGTGACCATGACATATAAAGGTAGACAGTATGTGCATTGGCCACGGAGGGCCACTAAGCCACTGGAACCAAAGCACCTTCTGGACTTCATTTTGTCCACGCTGTAATTAATTTGCAGAGTGGATTTGCTGGGCCTAATCCCACTGAGCTGGACTCAATGGCCATTTGTTTGTGCTGCTCAGAGATTGCATATGGCATTTTCAGGGCAGCAGATGCACCTGGGCTTTTATGAGGCCAAGCCAATTCATTTGGCCTTTTAGGTATTTGTCATGAAGCTCATCATCTACACCCAAACAAAGCCTCGGTAAACACATTAATTAAACTTGCCCAGTAATGGAGGGAAAACAATACATTTGCTAAGTACAAAACACTGTAATTTACATCTAAGAGAAAGTCCCCAACAAGTTGTTAATTATTAACATGTATTGTATATTTTAAATTCATAAACTGTATCAAATTTGATTTTGGAAAATGTTATCTGTGGGCTCATGTGCTTTATGTTTATGTGCTTTAGGTATGTTTAGGGATACATATCCTTAAATCCTGTGTTCTTCTTATTTAAAACATATGCAGGAAGGTCTTATTGACAATTGGCAACATGTTAAAAAATGTATATGAAAGGAGAAGAAATACAAAAAAACTAGTGAATGAAAACAGCGTGGTGAGTAGGACATGACTGGTCTATGGATGGAATTAATGCTGTGGAAATGTATGTTAGACTGAATTTACCATTTACTCAGGGTTTTTTTACCCAGCCTTTCTTCATTTGTGCTGGCCATATTATTTGAGACTTGGTCATTACTGAAATTTTACTTAAAAAAATAAAAGATAAAAAAAGGAAAATCACTGGGTGAATGGTGTTGCATTGTATGTCATGCCAGAAAAAGAAAAAGGGATAAGAATCACATTGTAACATGACAAGTTTATTGTTATAGCAAGATATTTTTACATTATAAAAAATATATTTTCATGTTTTAAGTTTAAGTTGTTAAGTTTTATGTTATAACATGAAACGTTTCACATAAATAACAAGACAAATAGTACAAATTATAACAAGAAAAGTGTAAAAAAAACGCGCTATAACTTAAACGTTTCACGTTATATTGTGATGCTGATCCCTTTTTCTTTTTATGGCATGGCATAAATAGCAATGTACTTCCAATCCCAAAATTTCCTCCCAACTCACTGTTGAAATTTTGAACTTCATCAAAATTCATTGTTCATAGTAAATTTTCATAATCAGGCATAATGTCTTTGTCTTTTAATCTGTGTGGAATTGTCTCTTTATTCTTAAAAGCCTAATTCTGCAAAGATCTAGAAGCAGTAGCTGTCAGTCTAAATACTAAAGACTAAAATAAAAATATAGCTGTCACAAAAGCACTCAAGCACAGGACCAGTACATCAAAACGTACTTAGTTACTGGTTTATGTTCCTACGCTATGATCGGCTGACCTCGTATCCAGCTAACAGTGACACTTGTAGCACTTGCTGAGTGATTCATGACTGTTTGGATGCCATGCTCCCAGCGCAATCGTGTATGTCAGATTTAATTGTCATCAGCTGTAAACCTCCATTCTCTCCCTCCTGCTCTCAGGCGGATATTTTGTGTGCTGTAGCAAAACATCCATCATGCGATGGCGTCTGTTCACCTGGCAGACAGCTTAAACACCTCCGCACCAGTACAACAGCCAGCCGCCATTTTGTATAATCCCTAGTAGATGGTGGATGGAGTGAATGGCAACAAGAACTACTATTCCACATTAACCCTAACATTTCCTAAACAAGAGACATAGGAAAAATCCTTCACGACACAAAGGATACAGAAAATAAATAGAAGGGAATAAGTATGTTAAAAATGCTGTTCATTGTAGCTTTTACATTTTTTCATCCAGCTAACCATCTATTCATAGTTTTTTAGGAATGTTTAACTTCACAATCATAAAATTCTATGAAAAATCGAGCAGGTTAAGGGAATATAGGCATCATATAATACCTCCCACTGAACGACCCAAACCAACCAAATCTAACAGTTTCAAAGGGTGAATTCTTCATTTAAACAGCACATTCAGTGAAGATACAGCAAGAGTCCCAATAGTATCACACACTGCTGCCAATAAATAATTCATATTATTTACAATCATATTATTATTCTAAAATTCGTCTTTTTCTATAAAGAAAAAGTTGGATACAAACCAAACTGCAAATCCAGGAAATGAAAGAGGAAAATATCAACCGCAAAAAGGAAACTTAAAGGACTTCCAGGACTGTATGGGAATGCTTGAGAACAGACAAAGTGTGTATAGCTAAATGACCACACTCAAAGTGGGGGTAAAGGCCTGACGTTATGAACTGTACAAATTGAGCACACTTTCTGACACTCTCCTCAAAAGCATTCAAGGTGCTAAACTCAGCAATAAACATGACACAGAAGTAGTTGTATGAGAAAATGAAAAAAAGCAGCTAAAGAGAGACCTTCACACCGTAACTCACCTGATCACTGTGTAAACTCATTGTTGGATGCAGAAAGATGTGTGGGACGAGTTTGAGATGCTATTTGCTCTAGTCTTCATTCAAATGAAGCGTAAAGGCAGTAGGACCCAATTGCAATGAAAAAGTAGGCTATGCCTTACATTGGTCTGGATGCAAAAGTTTTATGGAAAACCATAAACCTGCTTCCAAAAGAACCAAAAAAGGATCAGTCTGGTATATCACAAGTTGGGGTTTATTTTTTTTATTGTTTTTGCAATCATTTCTATCGGTAATAATAAGATTGTATTGTTTCTGTGAACACAGTGACATCACACAGGTTGGAAACAGTTTAGCCAGATTATCTAAACCACTTAATGTAGAGGTCAAACTGAAAGTGAGCGTACACAAAGTATTGTTGTGTTCCTTATTGCACAGGAAAACTGTACCCACAACTACTACGATGGATCAAAGTCGGACATAGCCCCATCTGTGACTTCAGCACGGCCTTTGGTCATAGAGTTTAAAATCAAAAACAGTATTATGTTGTTTAAGAACAAGAATTTTATGTTTGGATTTCCCTCCAACGTTTCTGTAGAGAACACTATATAATAAAATCGTGGAATAACAAGTGCTAAGGTCACAAATAGGACAAAGTTGAAGCAGTGGGTTTTGGTAGAAATTTTAACATTCACCTATATTTTCTCTTTTAAAGTTTGACAAATCTGGAGGTTAGTTTTCACACAGTTTGATTGTCTGACTACTTGTGTACCCTGAACAGTCAGACTAAATGAATAACAATTATAATTATGAATAGAATACCTATTTATAAAATGTATAGTCAAAGCATGTGTTTTTCAGCACAACTCAAGTACCTTGCTGTACTAAGCTACCAACCACATGTGAGGTTTGATGAGCCTTATTGATGCACAGCAGGGTGTGAGTGCACCCAGCAGGGCGTGTGTGTGTCAGAACAGATGGAGTGTGTCAGCTGCCTAATCTTGACATTGACAATGATGGTATGATGTGGGCAATATCATGCAGGGACGCTCAGTAATAAAAACTGATGACCTGTCCGGGTCAGTGACCTTGTTGTTGGATGGTGTGACAGCTGCTAACAGGTTTGAACACTCCCCCAACATTATTAATTTATGCTATATTACATCATGACACAATGTATCATGTATACAATCAGTCAATTTCTTCTTCACTGTACTGTCACTACTGGTGCTGTAATGGATCACGAAACCCTCGGATCGGATCACGGATTGGAGTGACGAATCATTTTTCAGGTTTATAAAAAAAGACGTGAGACAAATAACTTGTATGTTGGATGTATTATTTATTAAAGAACTTAACGTACTCCTGTCACTGACACACCAGGGTGATGTCTTTTCAAATTTTCATACGGTTTTCTTGTCGCACAGTGTCGACACACTGTTACAGGTTTGTCCTCCACCTTTTTCCATCAAGATATTTAACGGGGAAGCCAAAATGTTCCCATACCTGGGATTTAAATGATGCAGGAGGCTTCTCAAGCTCTTCCTCTTATCCGCTAGCATGACTGTCACTCACTGCGCTTCTTTTCCTCTTGCAGAGTACATCCCTGATTCGTTGGGATTCAACAAGCCCCGTTCATGTGAAAAACTGCTTTTAAATAATTAAATTGCAATTGCATGCAAAATTCTGTGCTTCAGATTAAAACACAGCATCTGTCTTGTATCTTTTCACTGCATCTCTGCATCGGCATTTAGGGAATTAAAAAGTAGGTAACAGCAGCAGAAAACTGTATGTCACACTATTATGGTTAAACTTTGCAATTAATCCGCGGTTCACATGCATGCCGAACCGTGGGGGGAGACCCGTACGGATCACGGATCAACTGCGATCCGTTACACCACAAGTCTTTGAATATGTGGGGACACTAGGGCTGCATTCTTTGATTTAAGTGTCTTTAGTTTAAACCTTCAAAGGCAGACATATCTACATTGCATTATCACTAGCTGAACATGACTTGGGAAGTAACCTCTAATGACTAACTAGCTTGTGTTACTGTTTCTGTTGACACTAGTATTCACTGCAGTAGCATTGGAATATATATTCTTTTCATTTAGCATGCCTCTGTAATTCTCTGTATTTCAAGTGTGATCATGAGTCATCTGCATACAGGTGGAATCACCAATTATTAGCATACAACCCTAGGTTATTAGTGTGGATTGCTAATGTGAAAGGATCTAAGAGTGAACCCTTTGGAAAGCCCATTAATAAAATAATTCAGTGTGGACACTACTGTGAACTGTGGTTTCAAAGGCTTTTGACAGATGGTAATAATGTTATTCAAAACCAAAGAGCATTAAAATGGTGCAATGCCCAGACCAAAGGACTCCCTGAGACGAACTGAGCTGCATACCTTCAGGGGTGGTTTTTTTCATTTGTTGTTTGTTTCATTCAATGTTGAAGTGACGTAAGCCGGCCGGCGGTTGGAACAGCAATGTCACTCACAACGTCACATGCAAGATTTTTATATTTTGCACGTAACACATTGTATTTTTCCTGTCGCATACACGCTCAGTAAAGCCTGGACATAACCATCCGGCCATTTGTCCGTGTTTTGGTGCCTTTTTTGGGGCAGTGTTACGAGCTGTAGCTATTCTGAAGTAGGAGCAACAAAAGGTTTTCTAAGAACTACAATCGTTCCTGGAGTGCAAACACAAAAAGAAAAAGGGGGGTCCTCCAACTGTCCTGTCCTGTCCAAAACGCCAAATGTGTTAGGGTTCTAAAATTTTAGCAAGGCATGAAAGACTGGACAATGGGAATTTGGGAATAGCACCTTTAAGAATAGACATTTTTGAACATTTTTGTTGAGGATTAATTGGCATTCACAGCGGTGCTGTTGACCTAAATCCATGGTGTTAATTTCATTGGCTGCCATTGGCAAAGGAGTATCTATTAATCTTCAAATAGTTTGGTCTTCAGGTTCTGCTGCTCATAGATTTATTTTAAATAGCCGACCTAATGTAACAAAAGGTGGTCAAGACAGGACCACCTGTAGACACTTGAACAGGGAAACAAATGTTTCCATCAAAGCATTTTTATGTAAATTATCTAATTAGAAAAGCTGGATGAAAGCGACCAAATTCAACAAAACTTGCACAATATCACTAAAAAGGTTTTGAACTCAATGTGTTTTTCCCCTTTTGTTCATAGAGTTTATGCCACAGATAGGCAATGGAAACGCATTTGTGGAATAAATAATGATGTTGCATATATTGCATGACAGATCATCTGTTTGGTCTGGTTACATTGCACAACAATTGTAAACTGGGTTTAAATGATAATGCAAATGATAAATGATGGCCAGCATAACTTTCCCCAGAGCAGCGTCAGACACACTACTGCAGCCGTAGGGGAGACTCCGCTATAAATAAAGAGGCCATTATTAGCACCTCTCTGTCATCATCTGGCTTTGAAAAGCAAGAAAATTTTTCTTATATGAGCTGAAACAAAAAGAACCTACTCAACAGCAGTAAGTTCCAGACAGCCGAGCTGCTGTTGTTTTTTTCTTAAAATTGGAAATTCGGGCTGAGATCATTTTTTTTGCCTCAACAAAGTGCAGGTGTAGGTTCCAAAACTTGGTACATAGAATAAACCTTAAGTCGACATGTTTCCTGCTATTTGATACACCCACACAGCTCACACCGCCTCCTCATGTAGGGTAGACATCTGTTCAACTCATTCACATTCAGAGTAGTCCTGGAATAAACAGAATATATTAAGAATAGAAGAAAATAGGACTAAATATCAACATGTAAATAATATTCAACTGCAAAACTTCCCTTGATCACAGAATCTAACATTAATACAAAATGATCGCAGTCAGCCAGTGGTGTAATAACTGCGACAGGTCTGGTTCTGGTGGCTCCTGCTGTGATGTGGGGCAACACTTGGGTTTAAATTTGCAGTACAATTTACTGGCATATTTTTGAGGAGACATAAAGCTTCCAGAAACACAAACAACTCAAATGACTGAGAAAAAGGCAGTATTTTGTTTGGCTTTAGGAATCAACACCGTGCATATTCATGAAAAGAATTTAAATAAATGATGAGTTGAAGCTTTCAGTCAGTTTGGCTGGTCACCTCCTTGGAAAGCACATTTAGTCTAGACTGCTTTTTTTCACCTCTTAAAAAAATCCTGTGCTTTAGTAGGACCTCGGATTCTGTATATCCTAGCTGAAACGTCTTCTTCATCTTACTTACTTCCGGAACTTAACTAAAACAAATACTGTAATAATACTGCAGCTAAGTGGTTCATCTTTTAATTCTTGTTACTTGTTCAGATTATATCCTTTGAGCTACAGGTTGAACAAACAATTAACAGCAGTTTTAAATAAACTCCAAAGAGCCATTGAAAGAAGTAAGAAATGTAATTCATAAAGCCATCTTTACTTTGTTGTATATCATTTTATATACAAGTTTACATAAAAGTTTGAATTAAATTCACTTTATTTTAATGACATATTGGCTTACTATGTGTACAGCAAATCCATTTTCTTCCCGCTCCGCTTACCTCACACTCTTCCTTGGCACTGATAGAAGAGCCGACTTAAAAAATATGGACTCTTACTAATGTAGTTACTTATTTGCAGATGTTCAGTAGTACAGAAGCACATTGGATTTCAGCCCTAAAGACCAACAGATGCTAAATTGCAACATTACAAAACAGTCATATAAAGCAAAGGAACTCATTTTATAATAATGACTTTACCTGATCAAGGGAAATTATGTTAAATGTAAAAAGCAATTCTGGTACAGCTGCAGTTGTTTGTATTTTGAGGTACTTTTGTATTCCATAGAAATCAAAATGACACAACTGAGGTGACAGTAAAAATACAAACAGGAAGTGAGCAAATCAGTCCTCATTGTACCTGTGTGCAAACCAGGTGCTTTACACCGACACAGAGCCTGGGAAGACCTACGTGAGTCATTCTTTTTTATATAATTTTTTAAAGAGAGCCACCCGAGCACAGCCAGACCTGATCCAAATAGACCAGAGGATAATGAGATAATAATAGTTGGTCTCGTCCTGCTCTATACAAAAAAGTGCAGTGAGATAACTTTGTTATGATATGGCACTATATAAATAAAACTGAATTGAATTTGATTTGATCCAAGAAGGAAGAAGGTCCTGTGTTGTGAACTAGTGCATATTTCTGTGAGAGAAACATTGCTGGTTGGTTCTCCGGCGAGCTGCTGCTACTAGAAACAGTTAACATGCTCTGCTGCACTCCAGAGTTTGTTTGAATCTGGACCAAGACCACCTCCTCTAAAGGGTCTCTGGACAGTTGTTTTGGTCTGAACCCAAGTGTGATTACTGTGTTCACACCAGTCCAGACGAACCACGCTAACCGGACAAACGTGCCAGAGTTCGTTTTAACCAAACAGGTTAGGCGTAAAAACGAGTGTAGTTTGGATCGGGTCCATACTACTGGTCTTGGCTCCTCGTAGCCGAATAGACCTGTGAAGAGCTTTCTTTACAGCTGAAGTGCAGCACTTCTCACCTCTTTTTTTAGTAAATACGTGTGTGGCAGAGTCACTGCATAGAACACCCACTTCTATCCTGTAATAATAACTAGCATCCTTTCCCCTTTGCTGACTCCTGCTGTTGGAAAACAAAAATAATCTACAGCCAATGTTTCTATTGGAAGGCGAAGCTGAAGCCCCATGGGAAGGCAGAGAGCTGTATGTCTTCTCTGAGACTGTTGATGCAGAGCTAAATCAAGTTACAGAGACCTGAAACTGTCATGTTCTGTATGACTCAAATTACAGTGTTGTGGAGTGCGCTACACCTTAGAAGATGGTGATTAAATAATGGGAGAACAGGGACAAGGTCTGATGGAATTAGAAAGTGACTGAAATAGAAACAAGAAAACTTAAAATTGTGTGAAAGCAATATTGTTGTTACTGTCTATGTTTCTTCTGCATCATCTGGTCCTATGAATAAATAAAACATAATCCGACCAATCTATTTTCCTTCTCATTTAATCTAGCTTAGGTGCCTCCTACTCTAGAGTTCTTATCATAAGCAAGAAATGACTTCCAGGCTTATACTTAAGTCTAGTTGCCAAGAGCTGTGATCGACAACAGAGACCCTGCCAAATCCACTTCGAACATCCTGCATTTTGTCAATCACTTGTAAAGCACTTTTAATTGCATTTGAATTGTTTGAAAGGTGCTATATAAATATAAATATATAAATATAAATATAAATAGATTTTGATTGACTGAAAAACCAAACAGCCAAACGTCAAAACGTTCAGATGCATGCATGAAATTGGAGCCCATATGTGGCCTCCTGGCTTGTTGACATGGGTTATGAAAGTTACCTCTGGGGCAGCAAAGCATCTTTGTTGATACACGATTCCCCCATGGGGCCTCTGAGAGAAGACTGCTGTGTAAATGAGCCAAGTAAGTGGCTGCAGGAACAATACAATCCTCTCAGACATCTTTTCTTTGATTGTTTCTGGATGTAGTTCTCTGTAGTGCACACAGCCATGTTTAGTATGTACAAAAGCCTAAGTCATGCTGAGGACACAGGGACATTCATTTCCACTTTGGAGCTACCAGAGGAAATGTTATCCATACATGGAATCCCTGGAGCTGCCATCTCTTTTCTTATGAATATGAAAGACTGTTGTCCATTTATGACAAAGTTCAACTTTGCCTTGAAGGGAACTTCAATGAATTTAGCAGGAAGGTCAAAGCAATAAAGTAATACACAGACGATGCGATTAATGGCAAAGAGACAATATTTGCATACTGGGCTTTGGGGAAAAATCAAAAAGTCATTTCACTTCATTGAGAAATTTTAAAATAAATTGTGCATTTTTCAGACCCCATTACTGCCAATTTGAATGAAATATGGGATTTATTCATCTGGTTTTCTGTGGCCAGCTGTGATTTGTTTTCTAAGATGCTTAAGAGCTAGTGCTCATTTATTCATTCATTGGTTTGTTCATTCACTAATGTATTCGTTGTTTGACTGTCTTCCCCTGGAGTGGTCATTAGTAGGCAAGGCAAGACTACACAATATAAAAATTTGAGTGGAAAGCCAAAATTCCCAGGGTAAAACATTTGTTCATTGTAACCTAAAAAAGCCATTTAAAAGTTGGCGAGAAAATCTTCCAACAATTTCCACATGGTGACATGGAAGCACAGAGAACCTTTATCTATTATTTGAGAAAGTGAGGCTGGACTTAACTTCCACAACGTAGCTTATATATATGTGAGATTTGAGGGAGAAGGTGAAAAACAAAGTTGTGTGGTTTTCTAACAGCTGAAGGGAAGTCGCAAAATTGAGAATTGAACATGCTCTAGTTCTGCATTGGTAAACATTACTGCAGCCGTGGGGTGTTTTTACATGCCAGATGGTCAACATGATATTATGCTCACTGACACCATTTGGTTCTTACCACTTCCACATTTCCATTTTTTTCTATGATTTCTAAGCAAATTATGGGCTTTTATTCGTGATTGGACATTGTTTTGGAAAATGCAAGTCAACTGAATCGAAAAATGTGTTTGATGACATTTGATTTGGGATGAAAGCTGCGGCAATCAGGCGCTATGAGTTTAAATAAATGGGCCAAATCAGCAGGTCAAACTACAATAACTGAGCTGTTATGTTCTGAATACTGGTATGCACCTCTCACTTTCACCTCACGCAGTTTATCTGTCTCATGTCTGTCCTGATCAAAAATATGTGGTTAGGTTTAGGACACCAAGACTATGTGGTTAGGGTAAGAGAAAGATAGTTAATTAGATAGGTGACGGGTAATTTAGGTGTCTGGTATCAAAGTCAGACACTTTGTACCCCCCACTATTCACCTGAACCCCGGCGGCATAGTAATGATCTGGTTAATACAATCTTGCCATTTATATCCCAGTGTCACTTCCAGTTGTCTGCAGCTTGTAGCTTCATGTATTCCATTTTCTCCCTTTTATTCTGCACTGCTTGACTCTACACACAAACCAAGCCTCCCTACTGAATATTTTAAACACTAAGTGTTTTTTTGTGTTTTCCAAACAAATATCCATAGATATATATTCATAAATTCAGTTAGACCAAGGAACCATGTTTGCCCTCGTTTTTATCCGCCTTTTATTCGATAGCTGCCACACAGTCCCATCATCAACAACACTGAGTCTTCTGACTGTGATTCACATCTTAAGTTTGTTTGTCTTAGTTTAAGTGAAACACATCAAGTGTGAAAATAAAACGTGTTGAGACCTTCTAAGCCCAGTACACACTGTGCATTCTTCAACTGTGAAAAGTCTGAAGCAAAACTTTACATAACCAAAACTATGTGGACAAATAAGCATTACTACTATATGTGATAGTTGAACATGTGATTGGAAAACAATGGGCATTAATAAGCTGTTATAACAGTCTCCACTCTTCTGGTTTCAGGCTTTCCACCAGATTTTGCTGCAGGGATTTGCTCCCATTCCCAGACACCAGAGCATTAGTGAAGGGTGCTTTCCCCAAAGTTTCCTCTAACGTTTTTGATACCCGACTTGAGTTAACCTATTAAAGACTTCATTCAAGTTCATTTAGCAACGTTCTAAAGTGTAAATGTTCCCTTGATACAAGCAATACAAGATTTTTGCCTGACTAGAAAGACAGGAAAGTAAACAAGATTACAAATCTGACCAGGCATTTGATGCCAGCTTTTGGTGCTTGACAGCTTTCAGTCCGTAGAGCTACAGAGAGGGTTGGGTTCCAACCACTGGTTTCATTTTAAATGTTTTAACAAAAAATGAAACCTTTGATTGTTGTCGGTTTAATGTTGCTCTCTACAAGGCGGTGTCAGTACTCAGCTGTGTCACCTCTAAATGAAACTTAACTTGTATGCATTTTATATCAATATTTCAAGCTGATAGTTATGCAAAGGGATGCCCAATGTTTGGAGCAAGGAGCTGGTACAAAATAATAAGTAAAATGCACAGGGCTACACATGTTATACATTTCATAACCTCTATTAAGCACTTCATTTTTAGGTTGCAGCTTGAGAACATTTATGGAGCTGCAGTGTCTCTGGCTGCTGAGCCAGATAGATTACAAATCTATTTGATAAGGGATTAGAAAGGATAGAGATTTGATCAAATTCTATCAAACCGCCAATCCTAGCTACAGTGATATTTCAGTTGGTACCAAAAAGGTATTCAGGTTCAATACCCAACCCTCGCCCAAACAATGCCCCAGACCAAACTACACAAAAGTATGTAGACAGGGTGCCCAGATGCTTTAGACTTATAGTGTATTTTTCGATTGATAAGACCTTATTCTCTCTGCAGATTTGCTCTATGTAGCAGCTCATCCAGACAAAGCACTAAAGACCCCAGAGACTCTGTCAGACAGATAAACGCAGCAGAGAGAGGGTAGAGAGAGGACAAAACAACAGTCAAAATGGAGACAGAGGAACGGAAAGTGCTTGGACACAGAGAGAGATAAAGACATATAGATGTGTACATGTACATGTGTAACATGTTTTCCATGTTTATGCACATGTTTTTATTTCCCACTTGCTTTGGCAATGTAAATGTCTGCTTCCCATGCCAATAAAGAATAGGTAGAATAGAGAGATAGCGAGAGAGATAAAGTGTGAAAGGGAGAGTCCGAGCCAGTGGAAGCACATTGTTCCTGTCTCACACATTCAGGCCTCACCTACAGTTGATGCACCCTGCAGCCAAGTCCTTTCACAACTTATCACACTCCCAGAAACTACTTCCCACCGCCAGGAAGTTACTGCCAAATCTAATAATTACTTTGCAGACCTTGGTGACTATTGCATAATGGGAGCGTATTCACATATGCAGTCTCCAGTGACTGTAACCTAGTCAAAATTGTCAATTTAATCATAATTAATAATGGCACTACTGCAGCATTTCAATCCTGAGAGTCAAAGTCATTAAAATGGCTCCAAGAACTCCTGAACTATATTGTCTAGAGGAAGTAATCAACTTTGGACAGGCCTCAGTAATTCATTAATATACACTACCGTTCAAAAGTTTGGGGTCACATTGAAATGTCCTTATTTTTGAAGGAAAAGCACTGTACTTTTCAATGAAGATGACTTTAAACTAGTCTTAACTTTAAAGAAATA
>JAVQJL010058965.1:0-34251 GCA_036024295.1 Nannoperca obscura | reverse complement strand
CACACACACACACACACACACACACACACACACACACACACACACACACACACACACACACACACACACACACAGGTGTAGTGGAGAACACTGATTATCTCGTTATAATGGCACCTGTCAGTGGGCGGGATATATTAGGCAGCAAGTGAACATTTTGTCCTCTGAGTTTTCGATCACATTTGCATCTTTTAAGTCTCTTATTGCATAAAAATATCAAACCTGTTGGTTACAGGAGCCCAAAAATGTTTACATTTTTTATTGGTGGAAAATACCACCAAGTTATGTTAATTGATTATCAAAATAGTCTTTTTTATAGCCCTTGAATTGGAAGATTTATTTGATCATTTCTGCCAGTTAAACTGGTAAAGGCACAACATTGGGTTAGTATTAGAAGTGTACTCTTTCTCAAAAGTGGGCTACTTTTAACAAAATGAATTCATATTTAAACCAAATCTTCCTTTGACAGTTACTGTCATTATGAAGTCCCTGCAAGCTGTAAAACCCGTAAACCTGTGTGTAGTTTTACTGTTTTCAATGGAAATCTATCGGTACATCGTTTTAGTCCGGTGTCATAAATGTGGATATATACTTTACGACAGTCCACGTTCCACATACGAGGGAATGCCAGGTTTTAATAAGCACAGTTATTCAGCTAACTTAGTCGTCCTGCTTCATGAGAATGAGACAAGCCCCAGGCCTGTGATTCTCTCACTCTGGGTGAGAGTGCACAGTGTTACTTGATCCTAGCAGGCAAAAAGATCCACAAATAGACGGCCCTAAAATAAACATACAGATAGACAACAGTCAGGGTCAATTCTCTCTCATTTCCACTAGTTAACACCATGTTTTAAAATACTACTGCTACTTGTTTTTTTTATTCAGGATACATTTTGAAAAGGGAATCGCCTAAATTCATTTGAACTAATATCTAGAAGAGGTCCAAAGCCTTGTAAGTACACATTACATTAACTACCATAGATACTGGCTTATCAGATGTTTTGTACCACTACAGGAATTGCAATCTCAAATAAAAAAAATAAAAAAAAACACCATTATACCACCAACTCTCTATAACAGCAAAAACAGCAGAGTAGTATTGAAGTCAGGTTCCATCCATCAGCAATCCACGCTCCCACGTTTGGGACCATGCAGCCTAGCAACCAAGTCCATCAGCTTATTTTGTCCTCATAATGTATGCACCACCCAGCCAGAAAGGCAAACTACCTCAGTGGTATTTTCAATCCTGGTGAGACTCAGATTTTATTTTTATTCTAGCCATCTAATTTTTATTTTTAAGGAACGCAAGTCGGTAGCACAGAAAACCTGTAACCTGCATGACCACGAAACACTAACTAACAAACATCATCATGGCTATTATATGTAGAGTGTTGCACACAAATGTAGTCAGATAATTCCTAAAGTGTCAGTGGATATCATTGGAACATGCTTTTACAACTGGGGTTGAAGCATTGATGGCCAACTGCAAACTACACAAATTCCTTTTTCAAAATCCTGCTGTTAGCAAGTAAAATCTCAAGACAAACGGCACATCAAATGTATTCACTGTGTCCAACCAACAGTCCAAATCCTAAATATGTTAAATTTACAATGATAGAAACAGAAGAAAGCAGAATGTCCACACATTGGAGAACCTTGAAGCAGCAAATATTGGGGTTTTTTCACTTTGATTTAAAAATGTTATATACTGCTAATCAAAAAACGTTCTGGAGGACTGGCAACAAAAGACAAGCATTAGACATGATTTTATAGATGTATAGATAAACTGCACTGTTTAGTAACTATGTACTGGACAAACTGCAACTCAAACCAGCATGTTGTTTCCACCCTACAGATACAGACTTGCGGGACAAACTTAAGCTTGCTCAGAGAGCATGCCATATCATGTCCTCCTGCTTCTTATGTGAGCTAAACATTGTGTATTATGCGTTTGTGCACGGTGTGTACTACGCAGGTATGTGTCATTCATCAGTCTCTCACCTGTAACAGTTACTATGATGTACTGAGGCGAGTTCTGACCATTACTCTTCTGGACCGCAGTGTGCTGGATGTCAGGGGTTACATAGTGCTGCGTGGGAGTGGTCAGAACCACAGCCTTGTTGCTCTGGGCCTGGGTGGGCGGGGCTTGAGAACAAAGTGCATCCTGTCCTGTTTTTGAGGCCGTGACTGGTTGGTTAGCTGATGCAATGGTTCCAGAGGTCGGGGGGATCTCGGACAGGAAGTGTGTCGTCTTTGCGGATGAGGGTGTGGTGGCAGCAGGTGTTGCTATGGTTACTGTGTTGGCCTGCTGAGGCTGAAGGTCCTCAGAGTATCCAGAAGTTGCCATGGCAACCAATGATTTTCAGGCACCAAGTCTGTGCATAAAAAAAAAAAAAAAAAAAGAGACGGCACTCATTAATGAAAGTGCTACAAACATACATAGCAACACACTTGTTGGAATATTATTTCACCTCCAGTGTGCCTATGTTGACACATGGGTGTGTGTTTTTGTGTGTGTGTGTGTGTGCGCGCATAGAACATAAACCGGAGGAGGAAGTAGGGTTTTTGTCTGAGACTAAGCAGTAGTCTAGAGCTTTTCCTGTTTGGTCCAGTATGAAACACAGTTCGATCTTAAGAACCATAAATAAAGCAATGAATTTAATTTCCAGAACAAGCTTTATGTTGTTTCAAGTGAAATGAAATCACTAAATGACTAATCAAAGATGAGAAAATATGCACGCATACGCATCATAGACAGCCCCAGGTATTACCATCTCTGGAAATCAACTCATGTTAATCACTGTCAGTCTGGACTTTAGGCCATCCCACTAGAAGATAAGCCACTCCTGCGTAAACCAACACGGCAAACAAGACAATCACATGATCATCAGGCACACCGTGTTCACGGGAGTGACCAGCTGAATTCAATGTCAGTCGAAAAACTTTTTCAAAGTCACAAAAAGATTACGAAACATACTCAACTCTTTTCTCAGCGTTTAGAACTCATAAACGACCTAGTTGCTTGTGCTTTTCTGCAGCTGTTTCTGGATAGCTTGCTTGAAAAGTGAGTTGAGAAAGCGAGAGTGAGCTTCCCCAGCTAGCAGCTCACGTTTAGTTGTGACGTTACAGCGAACTAGCTAGTTCGCTTCTAGTACGCGTGTTGGATAGTCAATACATCTATGACCACGCCACTAATCACGTGCCATTATAATGCCATCGTTATCGAAACTACAAGAACCAGCCTAAAAATTCTAACAAATTGGCTATAAAAAAGTACGATTGGCACTACAACACACACCCGCCATCTTGTGCTCTTATCAAAGATCTGACATCGCCATAACAACGGTCTGCGATTGGAAAGAAGCTAGCAACCACTTTCATCACCGACACGCTCGACCAATTTCACGTTAACGCTGACGACTGTACAAACAAGCACACGTATATAATTAAGATCAAATTAAATGATAATTCTGATAAAATTTTACTTCTTCACCTCTAGTTTGTGCCAGTATTGTCCTTTTTTTGTCGTTCAAGTTTTTTCCTTAGATTTAGGTTGTTGTTGTTGACTCCCGTTGCTTGGTTCTTGTCGCCAGGACTACCGTGACTATGGCGCCTTGCCTTCACCGGGGCAACTGTTGCTACCCTCTCGTCATCGCCCCGCCCTACACTAAATGCTGATTGGCTGACCTGGGAGGTGGTCGCAGCGTCGGTAAAATAACCGATCGTTGATTGGCAGACACTCCCTGTCTGTCAATTTAGAGTCAAACGTCAAAAGACTACTTTTAGTGTTACTTATTTGATTGCTCAGAATGTAAAGCAGATGGAAGATGGAAAATGATAGAAGGTCATTCACTTCATTCTTTTTACATAAACTGCTGCTACCGCAGCTTATCTTCAACCAGGCTCATAGAAATGATTAATTTTATAAAACATTCAGAAGTCAATTTGAGTCACTGTGGTATCACCAGTTGGCCTATGTGTATGTGTGTGTGTGTGTGTGTGTGTGTCACTTGTAGAGAACACCAACATACCCTAGTTATCCTTGGGGTGCGTGGATAGTGATATCCATCCAATGAACGGCACAGCGAGACGGAGATTGTGCTGGTGACACACAGCACAACCCAACTGACGTGAGGGACAGAAAGGCCATTAAAGGTCACAGATGATTAGATAGACAAGAGCTCTGTTGACATCCCTTCTGGCATCATTCGCAACTTAATCACAACTTTTCTTTTTCTCTATGTGCATTGTTGCCCCTAAAGGTCTCCAGTCTTATCTCTGGGCATGACAAACAATTGAGCTGAGCTGAGGTCCTTCTCTGTGATGCTGAGGCCTATATAAGGTAGGGACTGTCCAGAAAAAAACATAAAAACCAGACAGACACCTTAAGCTATTTCCAGGCTTTTCAGACACCTATACGGCGTCTTTTCACTCTCACCATGTGGAAGGCAGCACTCTTGACCTTGGGCTTGTTGGTGGCGTTGGTAGACAGGGTGCGGCCCAATGATGGCCATCCCTCTTTCTATGGGGTGAAACTGTGTGGAAGAGAGTTCATACGAGCTGTCATCTTTACCTGTGGTGGTTCTCGCTGGAGGAGAAGTGCAGGAGACTCAGGCAAGAGTGTGTGTCTGTGTGTGTGAGACAATAGATACGTTTATTTCTTACGATGTTATGAGTCAAACTGTAATATTAAGAGATTCACCTTTGCTTTCTTACCAGCTCTTATTGGAGAAGAGGCCTTTGATCCATGGAACACAAATCCCATCGCTCAACTTTCCAGCGAGCAGGATCCTGCAGCGTCTCAAGCATGGAGGGATCAAACATTGAATGTGGCAGCTGGATTCAGCCGCTCGGCTCGCTCACCAATCTCAGAGGAGGTGTTGGAGGCTCTACGGAGCGCAGATAGGAAAGGGCGGGATGTAGTGGTCGGACTGTCCAACGCCTGCTGCAAGTGGGGCTGTAGCAAAAGTGAAATCAGCTCTCTCTGCTGAACCTTGTTTCTTAAATACACGTCTTGTCCTGTCACTAATGTAGAGCTGTACTCTTTATCTATGTGATTGCTTCGTTTCTTCACCCTTAGGATTCTTAAAATTCCACATCCCATCCAACTCACCGGCCACGTGTTGACTGTTGATACAGGAATGTGATTGTGTACTCAATGTCTGTTTACTGTGATTGTCACAAATCAATGTAAATGTTTAATAAAGCTTCGTGTAGTTGGTCTGAAAGTCTCTCTTCCCTCTGTTCAACGATACTAAAATATATTTCATGCTGTAAGAACACTTCCACTTTTCAAAAGCCTCGTTTCAGATATATGGTTTGACAAGGATTTCGAAATGAAAGGAAGTGGTGGTGACTACGCACTGTGGCTTGATATTCACTGAAATAGAGTTGCTTTCTGTGATTCTACAGGGTTTAGAGACGCCAAATATGAACACATTTATAAAGCAAATCCAGTACAATAGACATGTAACACATGGCCTCTGTAAAGGCTATAATGTTGGACTTTGGTTGTTTATTTCACAGGAATTTTCTCATCCTCCCATCAGAGGTGAATACTCGGTCATGTTGAGATACATTGTCATAAAAACCACTTCACAGTGGAAGCAGTAGGCTAGTTGTTAGTTTGCACTGTGGTGTTTATGATATTGTGTCCACGCCCTGTATCAGTTCATATAGATCAATTAAACAGTGGTTTAGTGCTCTATGGATTTTAACTTGACACCATCTGGTGGTCAGAAATGAAACACAACGCACAGCGATGCATATACCATATCTGTTCACAGGCTTAGTAGTATCTGATGCGTCTTAATTAAGTAATGCATTTTTCAAACACCAGCTAACGCTGGTACGTAATATATGCACGCAGTCTGTCTTTCAGACGGTAAACTTAGTGACTCACCTACACGGTTACCCTGCTCTACGGTGTGTCCAGTACGGAAGCCGAACGTGATCAAACTGATCACCCGGCTTGATTGCAAGGCATGCAATCTCTGTCACATAACAGCTAGCACAGCAACCACACAGATCCACTGAGATCAGAAGTGTGTGTTTAGCTACACATATCGCAGTCATATTGTATTTAATGTTAGTTATTAGAGTGTAACTGCACTATTGTCTATAGAAATATAGATCTACCACATCGGAGTGACCAGGTAAATCTTTTCGCGGTACTTTCAAGATGATGCTAGCTAGCGATGCTACTGGTAGCGGGTTGATAAGCGACTGCTCTGTTATGAGTATTAATGCGCTCCGTTTGCGCCGACTTTGTTGTTTTGATCGCAAACACTACTTTGACAGCGCAACGTGGCGTCCTAATAGTTAACGTAAGATAGCATTTTGCAGCTGTTTTCTGTATGAATCTTGTACGGGTCAAGTGACGCTAAGCTAGCTTGCTAGCTGAATGAACCAGACATTTGCGCTTGTGCCGTCTGGGCCTAACTAATGTGGAAAAGGCTGGTTAGATCACGATTGATACTTGATGTTGCTCTTTGTTCATGCAACTGTAACTTACTAATGGGCGACCGCGTAGTGGTAAATGTTCATAAACATTAACTCTTTCGCGGCAGTGTTTTGCTACATTGTAGACAATTATTTACAAGTAATGTAATATATGTCCATCATGAAGATTCAAGCAGCCAATTGTGAGATTAACACTTAACGCTGGACGCAAGCATTTGCCAAGTTGTTGCTATTAGTAACGGTAGCTTTCACATGCTGGTTGTTAGCGCCACCTCTAACCGTTACTGCGTAGCTTGCGTTACTTCTACGTGATCTGAGTAATAACGTACGGGGTGGCGAGGTAACGTGAGGCTTTACGTGTAGTACACGCTTCATAAACGGGCAATGTGTGTGTCTTTGTGTCCCGTAGGATGGAGTGGCAGCCAGATGAACAGGGTCTGCAGCAAGTGCTTCAGCTACTCAAGGACTCCCAGTCCCCAGACACAGCAACACAGAGAGCTGTGCAAGAAGTATCCTTATATCTCTGTGTGTGTGTGTGTGTGTGTGTGAGTTTGATAGTGAGGGTGAGAGAAAAAGGTGTGAGATTTCTGCTTATGTGTCAAAGTGGGTGACAATGAAAACGGACTGGGTGTGTTGTCGTGCGCAGCCTGCATCAAGTAAACCTTTGCGATTGATTGCAATTGGATATATTTATCCACACTGTCCAAATGTTAAACAGGAACACAAGGTGTGTGAGCTTTTGCTGTGTGTGTGTGTGGGGAGATGATTGTATTCCTTAACAGCGTGTGCAGAAACTGGAGCAACTTAACCAGTTTCCAGATTTCAACAACTATCTCATCTTTGTCCTCACAAGCCTCAAATCTGAGGGTACGTACGTGCATGTCAACAATAAGGATACTAACAATATAATAGGATTGTAATTTACTGATAACATTCTGTGCTTTGCTTGCCCCATTTATATATTTCTGTATCTAACCTCTTTTCCATTTTAAAAATGTCTTTATACTCTGCCTCCCTCCCTCCTTCCTTCTGAAGACGAGCCCACTCGCTCTCTGAGCGGTCTGATACTGAAGAACAATGTTAAGGCTCACTACCAGAACTTCCCTCCCAACGTGGCTGATTTCATCAAACGAGAATGCCTCAACAACATCGGAGACCCTTCGCCGCTTATCAGAGCTACGATCGGTGGGTGTTTGAGTGAGAAAGAGAAGATATAGAAGCAGAAAGCTAGTGTTGTTGCATTTGCTAGCCAGTGTGAGTCAGACTGCTATGTAGGTGGTTGAATCTTTGCAGGTAATGTGGCTCTGTGGGAGCGTTCAAGATGTTTTAAATGACAGAACGCGGTGCGAGTTATGTTATTAGTTATTAGACATTATTACTAACCCTAACCCTAGTAAGACCGTTACCTTTTTTTCCCTCATCTGTCATAAAGGTATCCTGATCACGACTATAGCCTCCAAAGGAGAGCTGCAGACTTGGCCCGAACTGTTGCCCCAGCTATGTAATCTGCTCAACTCGGAGGACTATAACACCTGCGAGGTCAGAATCACCGTCCCGCACACGCAAGAAGCTTTTAAATGTTATGTAATAATCAGAATGATATTTTTCATTATGATTTTCTCTGCCTTTCAGGGTTCTTTTGGAGCGCTGCAGAAGATCTGCGAGGATTCATCAGAGTTGTTGGATAGCGATGCTCTGAACAGGCCTCTCAACATCATGATCCCCAAATTCCTACAGTTTTTCAAGCACTGCAGCCCCAAGATCAGGTCCGTGGCATCGCCAGTCTTTTTCTTTCCGACTCTGTCTCTACTGGCACTTTGTCTCTCCTCCTCGGCCTTTCCTGTTAGAATCATCATTATAGATCCCACTTGTTTGTGTTTCTCTCAGGTCCCATGCTATAGCGTGTGTGAACCAGTTCATCATTGGTCGAGCTCAGGCTCTAATGGATAACATTGACACCTTCATTGAGGTGAGCGCTACAGGATTATGTTTTGGTATAATTTCCATTGTTTTCATTCCTCCCCTCCCACATGTACCTCCATCCCATCTTACTTATAATCCTCCTCTTTAGCCCCTTTCAGAGATGGAATTTGTAACAACTCATCTACCTATTGAAGTTATGTTTTTACTTTCAAACACAGTTCTGGATACGTTCAATTGTCCCCTTTGGCTAACCATAGCCGACTTTATCCACAACGGGACTGCTATGAAAAAGTCTCTTTTCAGAGTCAATTATGTTGCTTCAAAAACGATGTCTGTGAAATGTTACTATGTCCTAAGTAGGCAGATTGCCGGGCAGCTTTTACTGCTCTGCAGGTAAGACACCAAACTGAAGTTAGTTTGGTAATCACCAGATGGACACACATTTTACCCACTAGAGTCTCAATAGAGTTGAAGTTAGTTTAGTATTGAAGTTGTATCATCACTGGCTGTGGGGTGGGGGTGGGGAGTATCCCCCAAACCCTGTTCATGTCTTGTCTCTTTCGGATCCAGAGTCTGTTTGCACTGGCCGGTGACGAGGACAGCGAGGTGCGGAAGAATGTGTGCCGGGCTCTGGTCATGCTGTTGGAAGTCCGCATAGACCGCCTCATCCCACACATGCACAGCATCATCCAGGTGAGGGTGGAACTTCATCTCACACACCACTTTAAACCAAAAACATGTGGCTTTCAGTTCCTTCTCCTCCTCCTCCTCATCTCCGCTTGTTGTCCGTCACCAGTACATGCTGCAGCGGACTCAGGACCCAGACGAGAACGTGGCTCTGGAGGCCTGCGAGTTCTGGCTGACTCTGGCTGAACAGCCCATCTGTAAAGAGGCCCTGTCTGGCCACTTGGTCCAGTAAGTGCTCACATGCCGACAGGTCGTTGGACAGGATTAAGTTGATGACAAGGAAGTCAAAGTCAAGTATTGTATGAATTTCAACGGCGTAATAATGTGGTTGTTGGTCTCTTTTTTTCAGACTGATTCCTATCCTCGTGAATGGAATGAAATACTCTGAGATTGACATCATTCTTCTAAAGGTGAGCCCCCCCCCCCCACCCCCCCCCACCCCCGCAAATCACATGTTCCCAGCTCCTTATACAAACACTTCTGCCCTCTCTTTTTGTCTCTGTTCACCTTTCCCTCCGTGGTCCTCCAGGGCGACGTTGAAGAGGACGAGGCAGTTCCAGACAGCGAGCAAGACATCAAGCCCCGCTTCCACAAGTCCCGCACCGTCACTCTGCAGCACGAAGGAGGGGAGGGCGAGGAGGGGGAGGACATCGATGAAGACGAGGACGACGACGACGATACGCTGTCGGACTGGAACCTACGTAAGTTACAGAAATGCAGTGTTTAGTAATCCTCTCTGGTGACCGTGTGGCAGTTAAAGTGCATTCTTAGGCTTTATAACATAGCCTAATGTTTAGTACAGCTTTGTTTTCAGCTATAACGACAGGAAGCATTATTACAGTTCTTTAATGCTGTTGGTGATGTCGCCCCCCCAGGGAAGTGTTCAGCCGCGGCTCTGGACGTTCTTGCCAACGTGTTTCGTGAGGAGTTGCTTCCCCATCTCCTGCCCCTGCTGAAAGGCCTGCTTTTCCACCCTGACTGGGTCATCAAGGAGTCTGGCATCCTAGTGCTGGGGGCTATCGCTGAAGGTGAGACACAGCACAGACCTTCTATTGGAATACAAAGTATACTTCAGTCAAATATATAAACAAACAGACTCAGGAACAGCTTCTTTCCTAAAGCTGTTAACAACTACTGTGCGATACTGATTTATGTCTTTGTATTAAATAGGTTTTGTATTATATAGGCTCTATATTGTGTAAGGAGCTGCTCTTCAATGACAAAGGCTTTCTATTCTATTCTATATGCTTGTAGACATGTAAAAAGTTAAATTAAATTAAATAAAAGGGTTTCTGTTTCCTCTAACATGAGCTGATATTTGTATTGCTTAAGATGAAGAACAGTACTTTTTTCATTTTCACAACAGTGATAAACAAAAAAGCTTTATGGGGTCCAATATTTATGCTAAGCTAAGCTAACCAGCTGCCGGCATATGCTTTAAAGTTCGTGTACAGATGGTGAGAGTGGCATCGATGGCTTCTCGTCTAACTCTTGGCGAGAAAGACGTATAAAACCCGTTTGTCTTTCCAGGCTGTATGCAAGGCATGGTACCTTACTTGCCTGAGCTCATCCCCCACCTCATCCAGTGTTTGTGCGACAAGAAGGCCCTGGTCCGCTCCATCGCCTGCTGGACCCTCAGCCGCTACGCCCACTGGGTGGTCAGCCAGCCCCCCGACGCTCACCTCAAACCCCTGATGACTGAGCTGCTTAAACGCATCCTGGATGGCAATAAGAGGGTACAGGAAGCAGCGTGCAGGTACGGCTCTTAGTTTTTTTCCCACATGTTTGTCTTTTGTTTTTTGTTTTTCTTCTCACTTTTGGCTCGCGCATCCTTCTCACCCATCTCGTCTTTCCTGCAGCGCATTTGCCACCCTGGAAGAGGAGGCGTGTACAGAGCTGGTGCCTTACCTGAGCTTCATCCTGGACACGCTGGTGTTTGCTTTTGGGAAGTACCAGCACAAGAACCTGCTCATCCTCTACGACGCTATAGGGACACTGGCGGACTCTGTGGGACACCATCTCAACCAGCCTGTGAGCACAAAATGCTAAATGTTCAGTGTGTAACGTATTAAAGTTTTCTTTTGTGGTAAAGGAACAAAAAATCACAGGCGAGAATCTCGCACGTTTTTTTTAGGAGTACATCCAGAAGCTGATGCCGCCCCTTATAGCCAAGTGGAACGAGCTGAAGGATGAAGACAAAGATCTTTTCCCTCTGCTCGAGTGTCTGTCATCTGTTGCCACGGCGTTGCAGAGCGGCTTCCTCCCCTACTGTGAGCCCGTCTATCAGCGCTGTGTCACCCTGGTTCAGAAGACACTGGCTCAGGCCATGGTGAGCCACACACACACACTCGCATGCACACGGTCTTTGCAGAGGCAACTTGTGTTTTTGCTGCTTTACATTGACACAATATCCCATCGTGCCACTTCTGACCTTTTCTCTTCTGTGTGTGTGTGTGTGTGTGTCTCAGATGTACAGTCAGCAGCCAGACCAGTACGAAGCACCTGACAAGGACTTCATGATCGTAGCTCTCGATCTTTTAAGCGGCTTGGCTGAGGGACTGGGTGGCCACGTGGACACGCTTGTGGCCCGCAGTAACATCATGACTCTGCTTTTCCAGTGCATGCAGGTGAGGAGAGCCCGCGTGTTAGCTTCAATGTATTTCTGTGCTGTTATTACCTCTCTATATAGACGTTTTCATTGTTAGTGATGGAGTCTGCCATTCCGCACGGGAAACGATGCATGCATGTACTCCAGTGTTACTGTTAGTAAAGATTTCTCATTCATAGTCAGCTATAACCCCCCCCTCCTGCTAATGCAAAATAGTCAATAAAGTTGTCAGCACTCGCAAATTAGTATGTAATGTCCGTTTCCTTCTGCTGCTGTGCAACATAAAAAATGTTACATGCTTATCGAGCTGCAACGATTAGTCGATTAATCCATTGGAAGAAAATGAATTGCCAACTATTTAGAAAATCAATCATCATCAATCTTTTGACATTTTTGCTGATTCCAGCTTCTTACATGTGAGGATTGGCTGTGTTTTCTTGGTAGTGCTGCCTCTCGTTCAACAGATGAGCCACAAGGGTGTATTTTATTGTGAAGCAGCCACAGGATGTGCACTGTATTAGTCACACATTTTAGTGTTAGCTGCCATTGACCACCAAAAAGTCAGTGTACTAAACAAGACGTAAAACTTTTGCAAGACTGTAATGAAACAAGAAAAGCTGCTACTTGTGCCAGTGGACAATTCTTTAGGCCTGTGGACGATGTGTGTGTTTTTACATTTCTCTTTGTCTCTCTGTCTCTTTTGTCCCAGGATACGATGCCTGAAGTAAGACAGAGTTCATTTGCTCTGCTGGGTGACTTGACCAAGGCCTGCTTCCCTCATGTCAAACCGTGTATCGGTAATTATCTCATCGTCTCTTTCTCACACACACACACACACACACACACACGCACATGCAGTACGTATGTAATGTTCCCATCATCCTCCTCTTTGTGTGTCTGATGCGTGTGTCTGATTTTTTTCTTGTGCGTGTGTTGCAGCTGAATTCATGCCAATCCTCGGGACAAATCTGAACCCGGAGTTCATCTCTGTCTGCAACAATGCCACCTGGGCCATAGGAGAGATTTGTATGCAGATGGGTGAGTTCTTTTTATGTGATGCCATTACGTGCTTGTGTGGTTGAACATGAGGTGCAGTGTATTGATGTGCGTGTCTCATTTAAATTCTCTCAGGTGTGGAGATGCAGCCGTACATCGCTATGGTTCTGAACCAGCTGGTGGAGATTATCAATCGACCCAACACCCCCAAGACCCTGCTGGAGAACACCGGTGAATCAATACACACATGTTTTTTTATATACTTGTTTTTCAAAGGGCACTGAATGGTTCACATGGGACCTGTGTGAGTGCAGTTGGTGTCATGAGACTGCACACACGATTCTAACAGCAGTCCCGACTCCTCTCTCCTCCTCCAGCAATCACCATCGGTCGACTGGGCTACGTGTGTCCTCAGGAAGTCGCTGCCGTGCTGCCGCAGTTCATCCGACCTTGGTGAGACACTGTTCAATGTCTTTTTCTGTGTCTTTTCTTTAACAATGCTTGACATTTTAATTGACTTGGACGTTTGGAAAATGCTTAATATACTCACTGCACAATCACTCGCGTACCAAAAATATTTCAATATTTAAGATGGAACACTCTTGTCGTTATATTTGTTTGTTTTCGCCCGGTGTTTATAGTAAAAACACCGGGATGTAAGACGATAAAGGCTGTGAGAGGCTAGTTATTTTTGGTTTAGGCGCATTGAAAGTGCTTGAATAACTCTTTAAAAAAAGCTGCATCAAGTTTAATGGCAGCTAATAGGTTAATCATTGCACGCTGCAGGTGTACGTCTCTGCGGAACATCAGAGACAACGAGGAGAAAGACTCTGCCTTCCGTGGGATCTGCATGATGATTGGTGTGAACCCAGGAGGTGTGGTGCAGGTGAGGCATCAAGTTATTGCTTTCAGAGTCATGTGTATTTGGCTGTAAACCCAAGGGCTTGATCTGCAGACCATTAACTTTTTTCGAAACCTTCTCACCTCTTCCTCTGCGTTCGTTCAGGACTTCATCTTCTTCTGTGACGCCGTGGCCTCCTGGGTGAATCCTAAAGACGATTTGAGAGACATGTTCTACAAGGTGAGGGGCTCACTGGGTGACACGCAATAGTGTGTTGGTCGGGGGTAGAAACAAAGTCCAGGGTCATATTGAGGAGCAAGTTTATATGTTTCCACAACCGGTTCCATCCAAAGGCTGATGTTAGCTCACCATGAAAGCATCGCCCTCTTCTGTCTCCGCTCCCCCTGCTGTGTGAGTCACTGACAGGTGTAGAGACCTCAGGCGAAGCAGAGTTTGTTTATCTCCCTATTCTGCTTTGAAGCTCAGCAACACTGACACAGCTCTTGTTCTGCAAATAAATTAAGCTTACCACATAAAGGCCAACATGCTCTGCCTTGATCCAAATTTAGTGTCAGATTCTATCTGTACTAATTGAGAATTTCTATAGTATTCTGACAATTGACGGCGAATTGAATCCATAGTAGTCCAAATTAGCCTGGTGATCAAGCCTGTTCTGTATCTCTATCGTTATACTTTTTCTGTATGAGTTGACAGTGACTTTCACCAAGTGTCACTTTATGTTCCTAAAATAAGGAAACGTGTACACTCATTCTTCTCTTGCTGCTCTGTGATGAGGCCTAAGGGAACTGTTAAAGGTTCACATAGTTGAAGAAGGAATTATCAACTCCCTGTCGTAGCTGAAAGTCTGCAGTCTTTGGCTCAACTGCATGGGAAGCCTAAGGATCTGCCTGAAATACATTTTTTCCCTCCATCTTCTACCCCTTCTCGCAGATCCTGCACGGTTTTAAGGAGCAGGTTGGGGAGGAGAACTGGCAGCAGTTCTCAGAGCAGTTCCCCCCGCTGCTGAAGGAGAGACTGGCAGCCTGCTATGGCGTTTAGATTCTCTACACCAACCCAATGAGGTAATGCCACGCATCATTATTTAAACTCAAATCAAAGGCATATAAAAGTTCATACCAGAGTTAACTTTGTGTCCGCTCTCCCTTTTATCCATCCTCCCAGGTGAGCCAGCAGGAGGAGGGTGAATGGGAAACTCATCCATCTGTGTATTGCACTGCCCAGATCTGGGGGGAGGGAGAGGGACGCTATTGGCCGCTCCCCCTAACGGACGGCCCCCACGCCCTATGTGTTTGTCCATAGAGGGAGGGTGGGCGGGTGGGAGGGAGGGACCGAGGGACACCTCTAGATTAACCAGGCAGGGACCCGACACAGAAAAACTAACTGGTAGGGACAGATAGAAGGACATGGAGGAGAGACGAAGGGAAGAAGACAAGTTGGGAAAGAGGGAGGCAGGGAAAGAGACCAGCAGAGAGAAAGTTCAGGGGAGGAGAGGGAGGGAAAGAAATCAGTAACAAGGCAGCGAATAAGAGCTACAGAAAGGTCTGTAAGGAGGACAGGGACAGTTGAGATTTTAATGGGATTCTTAAACTTAAGAGTAACAGATAGCTTGACCTACAGAGACAGACCAACGTACACAGACTCACACATATACACTTGCACATGCTGTACATGCTGTACATGGACTGTGGGTGGCACTATTATTTTGACTTTTTGAGACGTACTACTACATGTAGTTAGGGACAGACAGGCAGGTGTCTAAACTCTGTTCATTTTCTGGGTGATATCTTTCTTTTCCGGGGAATAGGATTCAATATGAATTACTTCATCTGTTGTCACTGAATTCTACTTAACTGTAAGATAGTCACGCTATCCGCATCTATGTTTCCTACCTTCATTTGGACCAGAGTGCTGCTTCACAGAGCTATATCCATCTATCAGACATATTCCTGTCACATTTTCTACCTGATCAAAAGAGAGGACAAAACAAATTCAGTAAGAGCAAGTGTCTTTCCTCGTGGCTTCACAGAAACCATTCCTGTAGGAAGGGAGGATTAGGGCTAACATTTCTTTTCTCATCAAAGGAGAGGAAATCATAGGAAAAAAATCACATCCATAGTTGTCTCTTTGAGGTTTTGTGTGTGTGTGTGTGTGTGTGTGTGTGTGCGCGTGTTCAGTTTGTAAATCCTTACTTCGGCATTCTGTGTTAACAGTGAAATATGTATTGTTTTTGATATGGTACCGAGCTAAAACTTGACTCCCACTGCAATGTCCTTGGCACCTGTTAACTGTGACCAAGTGTTTGTGTGTTTGTGTGTGTGTGTGTGTGTGTGTGTGTGTGCGTGCGCGCGCGTGTGTGTGCAAGAGAGGGCGTGTATATGTTGATGTCTACATTCGTACTGATATCCATTTGATGCCATATTGATATCTTAAGTAAAAACAGTGATTGGCAATGTCATTGTGATCTTTATAATGTTTTAAAAATGGTCCATATTCTTTTTTTATTTTATTTAATTTTTTTTGCTGCTACTGATGTTTTTTGTTTCTATAGTGGACTTAAATTCGCACAATTAACACAAAAAATATTTGAATTAATGCTATTTTCAGTGACTGTTAAGTTGTTTTTGCACTTTTTATTTTATTTGACCTTTTTCCTTTTTTGTATGGACTTTTTTTTAACCTCACCCATATGATATGTCTTGACCCTAATGTCAGTGTTTGTCATACTGTGTTGCACTGTGAAATTAAGTGTCTTTGACTGGCAAAAATATCCCAATATACTAAATGGCAAATAAAAACTTTGTGAAACTGGGACTAATCCGCACCTTTACAATGACTAACTTTGCCATATTGCTGAGGTGTGTGTGTATGTGTGTAGGTGTGTGAGATCCTGCATGTGTGTGTGAGATCATGCATGAGTACCTGTTTTGTCTTTGAGCATGTTTTGGATAGTTGGATGGCGTTTATATGATGTGTGCACAGTGGGGGTGCAAATCCATTGTTTGGAAGCGTTTGTAGCCTCCCCCACCTACTTCGTGTGCATGCTCTGCGTCTGTGTTTTCACTGTGCGTGTGTGTGTGTGTGTGAATCTGTGTGTGCAGCGGTGTATGTTTGACGTTTTTCAGAGTAATATGATTGCCCTTTACACACCAACACACCACCTCAATTCCACAACGAGAGGAGAGCACAGTATACTAAAAAAGATAACAGCTAGGACACTGCCAAAGAGCAATAGCCACTGAAATTTAAAAAACAGTCAACAATTAAAGACAAGCTGCTTTTTCAATATTCAATATGTGCATCATGATGATGCAAACATACAGGAATCGAAGGGCTTTTAAGGTTAGTCATGGATTTTGCCAGCAAAATTGACTACAGGGATCAATATTTTTATTCTGCTAGTGTTTTCCAGCACGCAGACATTTAGAAACAAAGACGTCGGCACTTGATTTGACCTGGACTGTGACCGCTGAGATAATCAAGTCAATCGTTAATCAAAAAGTTAAAATACAGGACAATCGGAACCCCATTCTAGTTCAATTTTCACAGTCTCAAAGCTTGTAAGAGAAAATGTTTTTGGTTGCGTGTTCATTTTAGTGTTTTTTTTATCTGTGTAACTATTGTTTTTAGTTTCACAAACATTTTTGTATCTGAAGGATCGGTGTACATTTTCCTCGGATGATATTGTAGTAGGCAGTGACCGATGCGTGAATACAATGAGTTTGAAGGAGGGGAGGGGTGCAACGGCTTTTTGAGTAGGGGTAAAGAAGATGGGAACAAAGGAGAGGAAGAAGGAATTCTTTTCTAGATTTTGTTTGTATAATAAAGAGCATGATATTGTTGCAATTTGGCAGAAAGACTTTGGTACCTTTCTTCTTCTGTGGATTACTTCTGCCAGTTGTGTTTCCCATTTCTGAAGGTGGGAATGGAAATAAAATGCTTCGAGTCTGTTAAATGATTTATAGTTCATGTGTGTAAACTTTCTTGAAAATCCAGCTGGATTGTGGATTCTTGAAATAAATCATGCATGCTGAAGGCTGGACGTCAGAATTGCCAGTCTGGTGTCTTTTGTGAGAAAAAGAAGAGTTGGGGTGTAATGTACCTTTTTAAAACAATAGCCAAGCCTCACGACATCCCGGCTCTGTGTACGTCCACAAATTACAGGCTTCTCTTACAAAGCAGATAATCTTTTCATCCTTACCTTGATATTACTTCATACCCTGAAGCTTGGGTTGGAGCCGGGACAGAATGAGTTCGGGAACATCCCAGAGTCACTGTCTCCATCCCAGTATATCACTATTTCACCCCTATATTCAAATATTTGTGAAAAGCAAACATCGTCACATACAGTGTAGGAAAATGTAGGACACAGAAGATAAGATAATATCTACAGACCTTTATTCTGCACATCTTTGATTTTTAGCTACTGTATAAACTGATAAGAAGAGGCTTTTCCTGTTCTGTGGGCATCCTTATTTGGCCTTTTGCTCACATTCCAATGGAAAAATGGCACCCCTAAAGATGAGGTCAAAGTCTGGTCAGATCAGACAGTGACAAATTAAGACTCTGGCCTTATCTGACATCTTACATTTGGTCTCTTTGGGCTGGTCACTTGCAAACAGACACACACAGCATGTTGACCTGAATAAAATGTGTATGTCTTGAAAACAATCATTTATAGCATGTTGTTTACTGATGGTCTTAGCTAAAAATGCTTTGTTACTTACTAAGGTGGCTAACAATCGTTTTGTTGCTTGATGGGTTACAGTGGTGGAAGAAATATTTTGATCTTTAACTTAAATAAAAGTAGCAATATCACACTATAAAAATACTCTACTACATGTAAAAGTCATACATTCAAAATTGTACTATGTAAAAGTATATTAGCAACATAAAGTGCTTAAAGTATTGAAGGTAGCCTACTCATTATGCAACAGAATGTCTCCTGTAAAGATATCATATACTACATTATCCAATTATTATTACTATGGGTGGAGCTCATTTTAGTTACCGTACTACAGTGCTTGAATAAAAACACTTTCCACCACTGGTGGGTTGAGCAGCATGTCAGTAATAGTAACATGCAAGTTACCTTAATATCTTGTTAGCTGGTTGTTGTTAGCTAGCATGCTGTTAGCTAAAGATGAAACCTGGTGTTACTGACAGAATTGAAATGGCCCTGTACACTCGCCTGCACTCTTACACTCACACAAATTCATTTTCAAACCATCATCTTTTGGTCTCAGCTGTCTCTATAGGTCAAAACACCATTAAACATCAATACTGGCAACCAAAGGAATGCTCACCAAATGTATGGCACATTTCACAATGTATTGATAATGGTCTATTTACACATTTTCTGAAAGTTTATTTCACATTGTGAGAAGTTTCAACCAAGAACAGGGACGACAAAATTCCGCAAAAAAGCTACGACAAATGAGCCGAGGGTCTACAATTTTTTCTATCTAGTCAAACATCTGTCTATTTCCTTTACAGAAATCACTCTAACATTGAAGAGAAGCACTGAGGTGATCATACATTTCATACCGTAGCCTGTCCCATTTTCTCTGCATTTACATTTAAATGTGATATGCTACATTAAAATGCCAAACAAAAGGTTAATATAAAGAAATCTACTCCAGGACTCATTGTAAATTTGACTGACATGAAGCTATTACTATAAAAGTATAATCTAGTTACAACAGAAAAGTGTATCTACAACAAATACGACCCAAAATCAGATGCAGTGCATAGAGGCTGTTGTATATAGACTCAAAGTCACTACTTGAGTCTCTTAAATATGATTTAAAAAAGAGAAACACTGTGTGCTGACAGACACCATTTCCATGGTCATTAATGCCATTGTTTAATGCAGTGTGTTGTACGATTTCTGACCTTCTTGATACTGTAAAGTAAGCATCTAATACTATTTGATATCTTACAATGTAGTAGAATTTAACAATATTACTATGGTGTTACTACTTGCCTTTTCACATTACTTCTTCTTTTACTGTGCCTCTGCAAGTTGGAGGTACGTTACTGACGATTACAATAGGAGCAGTGAAGAATCACAATATTAACCCTCGTTCTATGCCGTCCTCAATCATCTCTTTTTTTCTCCTTGCATTATGGCAGTGGTGGAAGAAGTATTCAGATCCTTTCCTTAACAAAAGTATCAATACCACACTGAAAATACTCCACTACAAGTCTTAATTAAAAATGTTACTTAAGAAAAGGTATGCAAGTATTATCAGCAAAATTTAATTAAAGTATCAAATGTATAATTATGCAGTAAAATGAAAATGGTCCCTACGAGTGTTTTTAGATTAATATTAATGCTGCATTAATGTATATGTTACATTTAACTGCTGTAGTTATTTAAGGTTGTGCTAATTTTAATTGCTTTTTATACTGGTTGTTAGTTTAATTGACAGCAATGCATCATAATATGTTTGTAGCGTATCTCCAAATATCTCCATGAGCTCATAAAAAAAGCTGTTTTCAGCTTTGTGCATATCCCAGCTGATCCGAGGGAGGGTTTAAAATACTTTAAAAAATAATCCTAAGAAGAAGTTGAATTTTCTCAACCCATAAAGGAACACTTCATCCTTCAGTTTATCAGAAACATATAAAATCATCAAATGTGGTGATACATGGTTTTCTCTGGACAGGAAGGGTATGAAAAATTGTAACTAGTAACTTAAGCTGTCAGACAAATGTTGTGGTGTAAAAAGTTGCATAAATGGAAATACTCAAGTAAATTAAAAGTACCTCAAATTTGTACTTAAGTACAGTATTTTAGTAAATGTACTTAGTTACATTGCACCACTGCTTTTCAGGGTCAGAAGTTGCTAAAAACCTCTTGTCTCTTGCTCCAGTCCATGGGAGGCGCTCTCTTCTTGTTGCGGCTCGCGAGGGCCCTTTTTTTTGCCTCAGCAGCTGTGGGACTCAGACTCAGGCCACTGTCCATGAAAGGGTTCGAACCACGCCTGTTGTCCTCATCAGGGACCTACAATACATACAAACGTATACGTTTTCTGCACACACTCGCCGACGTCTCATTTCCAGACTGTTTTGTTTCTTACATTATATCTCTCACACTTCCTCTCTCACCTGGATGCTCATGTCCGAGCTGCTGATCTCTGATTGGGTGGTGGAACTTCTTGAGGACTGAGATGCTGTGCTCCCGTTGGCCCGGAATTTTGGAGACGACTTTGTGATTGGGGAGTCTGTCAGCGTGATGTTAATGACTGGTGGATCTGAGGCGGGGAGGTCAGAGGTCGGAGAGGGGGTGTGCGGGGAGCTTTCTGTAGCAGATTCCTCCACATAGACCTCTGTGAGAGAGTAAACAGAAGCACATGAGGAATTTTGTCTGGAGAGAAAAGAGTGTGTGTGTGTGTGTGTGTGTATACAATTTGACCTTCGTCATGGCTGGTGGTGGGCGTGATCCCCAGTCTGTGAAAGAATTGGTCCGTCTCCTGATCGACCACTAGGAGGCGCACTTCCTCTTCTTCTGCTCTTATCAAAGCAACCACCTCTGAGTGCCTCAGGCCCTCTATGTTCACTCCGTTCACCTGAGACGGAGAAAAAGGAGATGTCAGAGGAAACCGAAACAGTTAAGAAAAGTGAAGATAAACAAGAGAGAAAATAATTGAGAGACCTAATGAGACAGGGCAGAGATCAGGAAGTAGCCATAACACAAGCAGGAGGCACCGTATGTTTTGGCTTACAGACCAAAAACAGATAGAATCTGTGATTTGAGTAGATGCAAGTTTATTTGCATGAATCCCCTTCCTGCCTCCTCACAACATGAACTTTAACCCTCATACAGATGGAAATGGAAACAAAGTCTCACTCATGCAAGTACACAAGTCTGTGACGCGCATGTAGGTGTGCATACATGTCCACATGAAAAAACCCCCAAAGAGAAACCAGTCTCTCCATTTAAGATCATCCCTTGTCGTCATTTCTGTAATTTACCCTTTAAACAACACCCCTCTAAACCTGAGCCCAGCTGATCTGCTCTAATCCAATCAGAGCTCAAATCAGTGCACAGACCTGATTAATATGGGGAGTGGTGGCAAGTTTTTCCCACCAATTTACTAAATTAACCTCTGACAAGGATTATGCAAGTCTGCACATATAGTCTGAAAAAGGAGATCGGGGTCTGCCTCATTTGTTTTTATATATGCGCTTTGGTTGTACCTCCACTAGTCTGTCTCCAGGCCTGATGTCTGCACTCTCAGCAGCAGAGCCGGGGTCCACTGAACGCACAAACTGTCCCCTCTTTGTCTTAACGCTGTGCAGGTTGAAACCGTAGCCTTGCTCCCCCTTTACCAGGTGACACAGACGGGGAAGGAGCTCAGCCGTCGGCTCTGGTGAGAGCTGCACCTATAATATACAGACATAAGACAACAGCCACTGTCTAAATCAGTCCAATACAAAAACCCTGCAATGGGTCACAATGTAATAAGTGTTGATTTAAATGACCATATCAGTGAGTATGGATGTTTTAACCCATTTACTACAAATCACACTACTTCACATCACAGCTGCACATTTGTTATTGAGATTTTCTTCTGATGTGTTTTTCCTACTTTTCCAGGCAGCAATTGGTTTTCATTTATTTCATACTATAAAAATAACCTGAAGCTTGCTTGAATTGTGTAATCCGTCACAGTGAACAACAAATCTACATTCCTGTTTTTTAATTAAATTTACATAATCTGGGTGTGCTAATAGATTTAAAACACAGCTTGATTTGAATAGTCCGCACTGCTTTATCATGCAAAGATAATATGAGCTCGATTTTAATGGATTACACAACTCAAGGGAGTTTCAAGAGCCTGCACACATTCACATCAGTCAGAAATGAATGAGAATCAATGGCTGCTTGTAACAGCATAAAAAATACATCCAAAAATATAAGCTACTTACTTAAGCAGTTAAAACTAGCAAAAACATTGGTAGGCTCCTTTAAATATATGATATTATTTTAGTCTGTAGTGATGTTTGTTGGACTCTTTTCTTCTTCAAAATTGACCATAGAGTTGAATGGTTGATTAATTTAATAATAATAATAATTATATATAATGATCAATTAAGAATCAATTATGGAATATCAACTTTTAGTACAATAGAATCATGACATTATGATCCTATCAAATTATTTAAACAAAATTCTGTCATCCAAATTAGTGATTGCAAGCAAACTGTCATTTACAATTAACGAAACTAGTGAGTATGACAATTTTTGTTTTATATGTATAAAGAGTTTTCTTTCCAGAAACTAATAGTGTGTGTGTGTGTGTGTGTGTGTTTGTGTGTATCGGTGTTGCTGTATGATGAGGTAAGCATTAGAAAGTGTCTGTGAGGATGAACCAGTGGTCTCCGAGCTGAGCAGAGTGGGCTAAGTGGATCTAGCTGAGACATTAAGACCGATCCTGAGCCTAATGACCAACGACAAGAGTTGACACATTGCATGACTCACCCGCTGACCGGGCCTCTACAACTATGTACATGCTGGATGTGTGTATGTGTGTGTGTTCTGTGCCAGGACCAAGCATTAGTCCCTGTCCTGAGGGTAGCCCAGGATACTGACTGTGTTGTGACACTGCTTCATGGGTGGGCTGACCTGAGGCCTTTCTGACAGATCTTTCTGTCTGTTCTGCTCTATCAACAACAGACTGATTATGCGCACACACACACACACACACACACACACACACACACACACGCACACACAGAGAGTGTTTTAATAGTTGTAAGTGTGAATGAATGATAATATGTCCATCAGTGTAGCAGAGTACATCCCTGTCTGACTGCCAGTGTGCGAGCCATAGAAACGGAACAGAACATCTTGGCAACAGATCGCTATGGTGACAGGTCAGGTCACTGTGGTGATGGGTCACCCTGTCTCCTACTGGTTTTATAGATCTCTGATTATTTTGGTGACCTGTTTACTATTTTTGTCACGTTGCCCCAAATTAATTAATACACATGCACACACACACACACACACACACACACACACACACACACACACATACCCACACACACAGGATCGATTCATCACTTCCTCCTCTTTTTTAAACAATGCTGGTTTATTTTTTTTGTGTTCATTGTTTCTTGAGAGTATTATTTTTATATCACATTTTCTTATATTATATTACTCAACAAATGCTATACATTTAAGGTGACAAAAAAACCCAGCCTGTGTGTGTGTGCCAACACCTTGGTTACGTAAAACTACTGTATATGGGTGTCAGCTGCCATAATACCATCATGCAACAATGAAAGGCATCTGTATTTACATGTACAATGTGAATGTCACAAGATGAATGACACAGAAGTGGGGAGAGAAGAGATAGAGACTATGTGTGTGTATGAATGTGTCTTTTGCTTGATTAACAAGCACACGAAAAGCACAGCACACCATAATGGTTTCCTAATCTAACCTGCACAATCAGCGGACAACTACGTATTGCGTGCAGCAAATCCAGGTAAACTTAAGGTGCTCTTATATTAAAATATACATTTCTGAAGCTTATAAAGTTAAGCTTCGATTGAAGCGGTCAGCTCATATTTGGAGCCACAGTTTGTGGTGATGTGATAGATTGCACTATCCTGTACATGTATCCTGTTGCTTGATCTGAACCTATAACCAAAATTGAGGGCCAGCCAAGAGGCAGCCTGTATTTACCGTGCCTTCGGCTAAACAGATGGCAGTTTGACGTGAGCCGCTGGTCCCGAGGATCATGGTCCACTTTGTTTGGAGCCCAAACACAGCTCAGTCTTTGACAGACAGTTCCCAGGCTGACTTTAAGATGTCACAGTGAGGTCTGGATGGCACTTTTTGTTTTTCACTGCTTTGATAGCATACCAAGGATGTGTCTAACTCAACCCGATTGCTTTTTTTTGCAAAAGGTCAGAGGTGTGCGAGGTCCCACAGTAGAACAGTGCAGAATTGTGTGCCTCAAGCCCACAATGAACCCACTCAAATACAGTACATAACAACATCTATTCAAATAGTTTGACTGTGCAACATTGCTATCTTAAAATCTGATCCCTCCCATGTCTGCTCGGTACTCTGTCTTACCAGTAGACACTCTAACCTGCTTCGTCAAAAGCCACTCAAATTAAAGTTGAGCGGACTAGATGAGTGATAAGATCTGATCTCATGTTAGACAGTTAAATGCGGTCCCTGTGTATTACAAAGCCACAGTACCTCAGAGCAGACTGTTAAAGCACAACCTTTGGGCAGAAAGACGTCACAGAGTCTAACGTTCTTGAGAGAAAGAACTTCGTTTTGCCTTTGACTGTTTTCGTGAAATTCCTGCTTAATTTGACTGTTTACAACCCCCTTATACAAAATAGAATAACATGGGGGAACAATTGTTTAAAGGAAATTCAACTATATTGCAACTCTGTGCACTCGGCAGTTTACACCTCCACCTAGTGCACACTTTATCTCGCCGTTTATCCCAAATGGTCATTCCGTTTGACTAAACAATACCTACAGTTCTGTATGTTTTTGCAGGAAACATGGTCGATTGAGCAGGGTTTTGTCTCTGGTGTCTGCTGGCAGGTGGGAAGAATCCTACAGTTGAATGTGTGAGGTGTTAACACCCAGTATGCAAAGAGAGACAGCGATCTTTGAATACAGTATGCATTTTAAATGATCACACCGCTTAGAGTCTACAGTGGCTTGTAAACAGATGTAACAATGCGTTCAGAGCATATTCAAGCAGACGTTTGAAAGATGGGGAAAGATGGAAAAAGGACAATAAAATCCACTTTGGTACTGTGGTGGAAAAGAGGTGAGAAATCATTTTTAACCTGCTGTAATTACATTAATGAATTAATTATTGAGTAATTAATAGAGTAATTATATTCACTGGTTCATTTTTCAACTTTCATGTGCTACAGTGGACTTTGCCGCCTCATTTGGACTGGAAGAAAAGGGATTGGGCAGAGTTTTTGTCCACATGTTCTGTAAGCATTATCTCCGTCCAAGAGATCCGGCTAAATAAAACAAAAAATTATAAATTCAAGCCACAAAATAATAATGAATACCATTTCAAGCCGGCCAATCATTACTTGCAGCCCTGTATTCGTGCCTCTATTTGGATGTTTTCTTTGTGGCTTCAATTCATTTATGCCTTTGTTCCCTCCAGTTTGTCTCTCCTCCTCACCAGACTCTTTCTAAAGACACTGCTTTGGGACTGATTCCAGCCACCAGATTGCCCAAGTGCTCAAATCCAGATTAATCTTAGAAAGACATCAGGTAAAAGAGTGTAGACTCTTGACACAGTAACACATTGGCTCTCTGCTGTCAGCTGAACAGACCAACTAATTCATTTACTAACTAACTAATCTGGACTCTTCCGTCTCTTGTCTTCTAATAGAAATGATGCAGATAACCCATAAAAGCCCTCTGATTGTTCTTCTGGTGCTAATGAGAGACCACAAACAAGTGACTGCTGTGTTCATGTGTATCTTACCTCTGTGTCTGTCGCTGCACTTGATGTCACTGAGGATCTCTGGACCTTGCCATGTGTGATCGTGTGTGTGGGCGAATCTGCAGCAGGTGGGTGAAATGAGTGTGTGTGGTTGGTTTTCGGGGACAGGGGCGAATTCTCCCTGGGTATGGGAGAGGTAGAAGGGGTGTTCCTGGGCGAGGGGCGCGGGGAGAAGGTTCCCATCTCAATGGCCAGGTCCTCGGTGCAGGCCAGGCCGAGGCCGCGGAGGTGGTCATCCGTGTCTCTGTCCACCACCAGGAGCCTGGTGCGGTGGGCCACCTCTCGGATACGATTCACCACCTGCAGGGAGGAGAGAGGAGTAACAGTGAGGATGTTAATGCATGATTAGTGTGGCGTCATTCAACGCCCGTTGTTCATCCTGAAGTGGCCTGCACATACTTTCGGTCTGACAAAGACACGCAGTGATTCCCATTACACAAGGCTCACACTGACCCATTTTAGTAGACCCCCCCTCCTTCTCCTCAGGGCGAAGTGAAAAGTGGTCTAACAGGTATAGAAGTCATTGTTTGTACCTTTGAGAGTTCATGAGCCTCTATTGACTTTTCTCTATCACACAAGCACCTGTTTGATAAAAAAAAGACGTATTTATTGACCCATTACTCACTTGATGGTGGGTTTCGTTCTCCACATTCTCCCCGTTCACCTCCACCACCCGGTCTCCCGGTCGCAGCCCGGCCAGGTCAGCCGACGACCCGGGCTCCACTTTGCGGATGAACTGCCCTCCTTTATTTCGCTCCCCGTGCAGGTGAAACCCATAGCCGCCCTCTCCCTTGGTCAGGAAACACATCCTGGGTCTCAGCTCGCTCTCCATCCCGCCGCGTCCACACGGAGAAAACAGGTCAAAGTGTCTCAGGAGAATAAACAGGTGCTCGGCAGTCTACAAGAGCGGTGGAAAGTCTGTGGCTCTTAATCCAACGTACGGCTGCGCGCTCCAGTGACCAAAAGATCATCATCCTTTAGCATGATGCCAGTCCATTAATAATCCACAATTGTTCAGAGAGCACGAGTCAAAAACGAGGCTAAAACTAATGACCGTTTAATCCATTACGCAAAATCCCACGGTGCAAATATGAGCGCGCAAGAAATGGCGCACGGTGTGCGTAAAATAGTAGTGGCCAAAAAACCACGGACGGTGGCCGAGTCCTGTCCATCGGAGGAGTAATCCAAGAGATCGGAGATTAAAACTGTTCCCTGCACGTAACACTTAATGCTCCCCGTCAGCTGGGCGTGCGTCCTCCGGTGCCACCCGGTGCGAGAGTGAAGAGGCGTCAACAACAGATGCCAAACATACGTCCCCCTCAGCTCGCACCTGACGCCGCGACGCAGGAGAGACGTGCTGGCTGTAAATGACGGCCCGCAGACAGAGATGGGGCTGTTTGTTACTCAAAGAACGTATTTGATTAGAATTGCATGTGCGTTTGAAATACGTTCAATGTAACGACAAGGGCGTCTGCTCCGGTTACAGAGAGGCAGAGGCTTGCCCCAGGTGGCGGAGGTGAAACCGACTGACTGTGACCTGAGAACGGAAATCTTCCTTATCCGCCCTCTATCCCTATTTTCACTAGATCAATAGAGGGGCGGTTGCGTAAAGGGAGATTTAATGCTTCATGAAATATAAGCTTTCCTCGTGATGCGGTAACTCGGGCTCACTTGCATTTATCCGTTTAAAAAGGAGTCTCTAATACAGGCTTAGTCAGGACAACCAGGGTTGAGGGTGTGTGCTCTTGATGTTCAGATCAGGGAAGATGAGACACCCAGAAAGCCCCTGAATCACTGCTGTCAAGCTGCCCTTCAGCAAGGCACTTATTCAGCGGCTCAGTGGCCAACAGTACTTGAAAGCTCAGTGCAAATGTTGATAACTATAAATGTGAGTGCTCAGTCTGCTCTCACTTATAAACATCATTAAGAATTTAAAACCAACACAACCAAATAACTACACGAACACAATTCAAAGCTCAGTTGCACTGCCACAAATGTGCATAGTTTAACTTTTACAGAGGTATTCTGTCCAGTATATTAATATCTGTCATAGGCTTTTATTTTTAATTTTTACAGAAGACAGTTGTAACATTTACCACAGTGGCTGCCTTCCATTTAAGTGTCACAGAAAGACATGGCAGTCAAGCAACATGAAATACCACGTACCACGTACCCGGGATGTCACACTATTAAGTGCTTTTCCTGCCATAACACACTCTGAAGGGACGTATCTCTCCAAACAAGCACAACCACTGCAGCATAATGAAAGTAACATACTTACTCTATAAAAGTTTAACAACATGTATTAGGTAACAGAGAAATCACTTTTAAGCAGTGCTTCTGAGTAATATTACATTTGCAGAAAACAATGTGAATCACCATCTGTCATTTTATCAGGTGTGTACAAGTTGTGGTATACTTTAAGCAGCCGGCTGCACAAATTCAACCATGTTTTTATGAATAGAGGCGGTTTGAACTAAAGTGACTCTTGGGTTCTTTTCCTAAGTGAAATTTC
Organism: Nannoperca obscura; assembly: GCA_036024295.1. Classification (NCBI taxonomy): domain Eukaryota; kingdom Metazoa; phylum Chordata; class Actinopteri; order Centrarchiformes; family Percichthyidae; genus Nannoperca; species Nannoperca obscura. The sequence goes on along the minus strand of JAVQJL010058965.1, from coordinate 5,683 downwards.
CAATTCATTAAGCCTTTGAAATGTTTATATCGGCCCTTTCAAAAAGTTTATAGAGTTTGGCCATGAATAATTTGGACTAACTTGTAGCATAGTTTGGGGCAACATGTGACATAAATTGATAAAAACAACCAACTTTTATGAACAAGGAATTGAGACTACTTACTGTTTTTTAGTGGATTTGTATGTTGTGCATTTTGTTTCATCATCTGTATATTATATATTGCAGGTAGAGTATCCACTTAAAGATTAAAATGCTATAAATGGGTTTACTGTTTACTGCATTAAGGTACCACTTTTTATTATATTTTCCTCAATATGCAACAGGCAAAGTCCCTCTACTGGACAAATTGGGCAACCTCGAAATGACCTTCACGTCCAGTTTCGGTACAAACATTTTTTTATTTGGTAATAAAAGAAAATTAAGCACTACCTGTACAAAATATAATCTCATATAAAATGTAAAATGTGTTGTTATAGTGTTGAATAAAACTCAAATGTTTAGCTTAGAAATATGCAGTGTGTGTGTACGGATTTAAGACTTCTTGTCCAACATTTGGTGCCAGCACAGTCGAAACTGAATCAATGATCAACCTTGCTTCTTAACTTCCTTCTCTGCGTGGTGCGGGAGACAGGTGTGGGCAGTGACTCCTCCTTCGTCCTCTCATCTTTAATAGGAAACTCCTGCTCAGGTTCAGTTTTTGTTTTGAAGGGAGAGGTTGGATTTTGAGACTGTGGGGATCCAGCTTTAGGCCTCTTCGTAGGCGAGTTCTTGTGGGCGGATGGACAGCTGTGCTGGTTCAGACACACAGAGCAGAGAGGGTTGATGGGTAGACAGACCTGCTGTCCGAAGCCCACGAGCAGCCAGTTGATCTGACTCCACAGCTCCCTGCAACAGAATGGCAGAGGAACATCTCACACTTTAAAACTTTAAACCTGCATTGATTGATTTTTGGCCCATTTGGAAACATAACACTAACATATCTTAACCTTTTCAGCTGATATGGTGAACTTGTTAGCTTACAGTTGCTTTTTTACACATCCAGCAGACATGGAGCAACATTAGCATTCATTCGGAGTCAGGTTTCTTAATGCAAGTCTATTATTTAATCTCCTTTTATCTCTACTTTCCTTTCCGCCAACTCCTGAAGGAAATATGTGATTATTTAGCTGCACTATGTTCACCAGCTAGCTGCTAGCTCTGTCTGGTGGCAGGTAGCGTACGGTGGGTTTGAAGCTTAAAACCGTAAAATCTGCAGACTGTAAAACTGCTGTGTTGGGTGATCATTGTTTTATATTCGCAATTCATAATTGCGAATATAAAAATATTGATTAAAGCAGCTTTTAATCATCAGCTGCTGGCAAATTAAAGAAAAAGTTTATTTTTGTATGGAATTCTTTCATTATTGCTTCTACAGAAAAATTATCTTGTTCTAAAATACACACATATATTGTATCTATCTATTGTACTACTAGAGGCTACTTTTCATGTTTTAATAAGATAATATTATTGTTGGCAGGGACAGACTTTTGTACTGAAAATCACGAGATGATGAGATGAGGCAGATGATGGATTTGTCACTCATCCCCATCTAAAATTATTAATTGATTTCAAGAGTTGCGCACTCAGACATTGATGAGTTCCTACTCATCACCAGAGTCAGTGATGTGCTGTATGTATCAGTCTCAGTGACTCAGATCCTTATAGATTTGTTGGTCCATGTTGATCAAGTTGTACGGGACAGCAGTGAACCCGTCATGCCGTTACCTGGGTAACCACTCTTCCAGGGCCTTGCGAGTCTCCTCCGGGTTCTTGGTTGGTTTCTTGAGCCAGCCCAGCCTGTTGGAGATACGATGCACATGTGTGTCCACGCCTGAAACAAAAAGAAATCAACACCATTTCTACATTTCTAGAAAACACTGAATGGTGATGTCGGACTCAATACGTTGCACACACACCATATACAATATTGTTTCTTATTTTTCTATGCTGCCACTTCATCTACTTCAAATTCCTTGACGACACATCACCATTTATCAACACTCAGAGTCTAACGAGGCACGCGATTTTGGTTATGTTTTACAAATCAAACTAAAAAGATTATAAAACTATAAATGAATTATCCAGTTACTTATTAAGCACCACTGCCAATCAATAATGTATTCCAGCTTCTTAATTATGAGAATTTGCTGCTTTTCCTAGCGTTTTATAGAATACTGTATATATTTGGACTATTTTTGAACTGTTGGTGAGACAAAATGAGCAATTTCACCTTGGGCTTTAGAAAAGTTGTGATAGGCATTTGTTACTATTTTATAGACCAAACAATCAATTCATTGAGAAAATTGTTGAAGTTGGTTCACCTTACAGGATTGCATCTGGTAGGTTATAAAAAGATATTTTTGTCCTGCCGGGAAAGTCTCTCCAGACATATACAAGCAACAGGAGCCGACTGCCAAAGAAAACTCGATGACTATTGCCTGAGGCAGACTGAATGCTCTCGGATTTATTCATTTGATTCCATCGGATGTATTTATATGTATTTGTAAGTGATTGTGCATGCTTCAGGAGTGTGTCGCCACCAATGCCGGACACCTGGTCCCAGGCAATGTCCATAGCCAAGTGAGCCATCTTAGGTCCAACTCCTGGCAGGCGGACCAGCCCCTCCACGCTATCTGGAATGTCCCCTCCAAACTCTTTCTGCAGCATGGCCGACGTCAGCTTCACATACTTCACCTTGTTCTAGAGAGGAAGCGTTCAGTAATGTGCCAAATTTCTCAAAGAAGGAGGGCGAGTAAATAAGTAATACAACACATAAAAAGACTTGTGTATTACCCTCCAGAAGCCGACAGGGTAGATGAGTTTTCCCAGTGTTTCATCATCAGTAGCAAGTATATTTTCTGCAGTGCAGCCGTGAGCTCGGAGCTTCTGCATAGCTGCTGCTGTCACCTGGTCCTTGGTCTGACTGGACAGCATGAGTGAAACCAGCACCTGGAAACGTCTCACCTGTGCCACCAGGCAAGACAACAGAGGGAACAAGATGAAGTCATTTAAACTAGTGAATTATGTAGAATAAAAATAAAAACCACACCTACATGTGCAGGGGCCTTTGTGTCGTAGCATTTCCCTGCACCCATGTTGTCTACGGGTGCATCACGGCCGCTCCTCATCTCACGAATGTATCGTAATTGTTTCTTCCAGTCGGGAGGCTCCCAGAGCTCTGTCTTCACTGGTGCAACACCTTCATCCTTGTCATATTCCACCTTTAGCCGTCTCCTCCTGCGACCGTGTGAAGACCGTGGTAAAGTGTCTGTTTCTGTTTTTGGATGCGGCGTGCCGTGGGCGAGGAGTTCAAGGCAACCATCTGAGTGAACACATGGGAAAGAGAATGAGATATACAATGGGTGTGCATTAAAAAGAAAAACACGCAACAAGGCAAAAAGAATGTAGACGACACCTCATTATACATATAATTTCCAAAATCCGTGGGCATTTATTTGCTGCTATCACACTCTTCTAGGAAGGCTATCCACCAGATTCTGGAACCTGGCTGCTGGGGTTTGCTCCCATTCAGTGACCAGGGCAAAGTGAGATCGGCCACTGCTCGGACGATAAGCCCTGATTCAAAGTCAATGTTCAAGTTCGTCCCAAAGGTGTTGGATGGGGTTGAACACAGAACTCTGCGCAGGCCAGTGGAGTTCTTTCACAACAAACTCTGAAAACCACAATTTCTTTATGGACCTTTGTGCATGATGAGGCGCGGCCATGTTGAAACAGGACAGGGTTTTCTCTGGACTGTTACCACAAACCTGGTAGGACATTATTGTCTACAACAGTGGTTCCAACCTTTTAAACTCAAGCCTCCTTAAATCAAAGCAACCTCTTCCACTAGTGACCCCCCCTCCACACTGGTTGCATGTGTCATAAAAACTGAATGTGGCTTCTCTGTGTTTAGTTCTGCCTCTGGGGACAGTAAGCCGTTTAGTATCTTAAAGTTAATTATTTGACAAACAGGAAGCCAGTGTAGATATAGATCTGAGATCTGAATTGCCGCGATCCACTCTCCTGGTCTAGGTGAGGGCTCTAGGTGCAGCGTTCTGAATCGGCTGCAGCCGTCTGATCCACTCTTCAGAGAGACCTGTAAAGATAAATCCTGCTGAGACACAAGTCCTATTCTAGTCCTAAGTAGCTATTAAAATTTAGGTCTGAGTCCATTCTCAGGCCTCTAACTCGGTGTCACAAAGTACTCCCTGTCCTTCAAATAGGACCAAACCAAAGTCAACCCAGTTTTCCAGTCTGTCTAATAATATGCTGTGGTCTACTGTGTCAAATGCAGCACTGAGATCTAAAAATAACAGCAATATAACAACAATAACAAGACTGACATTATTCCATTGTCTCTGTATAAGTGGATGTCATTCAAGACCACCTTTCAGATGTTTCATAGCTGATGGGATCAAATTGTGTCATGCTAATTGAATTGATTTTAAGTGCTCAATACAGACCCTATAAATGGAGGAACTGACAGCTTGTCTCATTTCCTGAGTTTTGTCAGTGAAGAATGAGGCAAGTTCATTGCATGACTAAGTGAGTAAAAGTTCAGGTACTGACACAGGAGAGTGTGTCGGCCTATCAAACAGCAGCAAATACGGCACGTGCATTCTAATTGTTTTTGGCAACAACGTTAGCAGCTTTCCCAGCCTCTGCACGGACACAACACACTGTTAAAAACTAGGTATATGAATAAAGGATCATTTCCACGTTGACGTTACCCATTGATAAGGGGGCCGAGGAGGGTCCTTGCTCCGAGATACCCGCCGCCGCCTCCTCTTCCTCCACCTCCACTTTCACCGCCATAGAGGAAACTGGATCCGCATTCCTCCGTGTGTTGGTATGTTTGGGCCCGAGAGAGGCCGCGGCCGCGCAGCCAGCGTTTTGATTACCACTCCGAGTGATAACGGACCTCTGCATAAAATAAGGAGAGGTCATTATGAACCCCTGGACTACATAACAGACCCTCGTGCTACAGCGGGGGTGAAGCATTTAGATAAAGTTGAAGTTGAAGTTGGTTCCTCATTCGTCGTTTCTGGTCGCGAGGGGACCAGACAAGTTAAATCCCCAAGTTAAATGCAGGAAGGAAAGAATAATAATAATAACATTTATAATAATAATAAAATAATGTAAATTCAAGTTAACATTTAAAATATATAAAACATTTATTTTATTACCAATATAAAAATATTTAACCCTTGTTACTACCTTGTGGAGAAGACACTGGGTCAATATGACCCGGCTAGGTAGCACAAGGGTTAAACAGAAGTGGGCCTTAATAACGCTGATCTCCTAAACTTCTCTCCAAAATCTCACAATTTGAATGACTGCATCTAAGGCTCAGAGTCATATCATTTAATATCTAGGACAGTGAAGCACATCATGGTCTACAGTATCTTCCTGATCACAAGAGCCACGTTCCTGAGCTGTGTTTTCCTATTTAAAATATTGTAGTCAGCCCTGTTTATCCTGTTTATCATCTCTGTCTAGACATTATTACTGCCTTTATTTTTAGTAGGCTAGACTACTGTAACGGCATGTTTACAGGCCTCAATAAACAGGCGATCAGCTTCAGCTCATCCAAAACGCTGCTGCCAGAGTTCTAACTAAGACCAAGAAAAGAGAACACATCAC
>JAVQJL010058957.1:0-17757 GCA_036024295.1 Nannoperca obscura | reverse complement strand
TCTTCCTCACGGATTGTTCTTTTCTAAATAAACCACCGTGCTCCTCAGTCACCTGTTTGTCCGCGCTCTGCTTGTGGGTCCACACCCCCGAGTGTGTTTTCAGCCTCCCCCATAACACTCCATCCCCCAGTTTATAACAGTTGTCTTGTCAAATACTGGAAGCTACGATAACCCTCATTAGTCATGATGAGCAAACTGACCTTTATGTGTAAAATCCCTTTAAGAAATGTCATAAAATAAAAACTAATAAACTAGAATATTGAATCGTGTAATTAAATAATAACGCTTTTTGCAGGAAGCAGACAAGATGAAAGGTATTTAAAGACACCCCCCCCTAGAAAATGACATCATCCTAGTCATTTAAATCACAATGTTTTTGATAAGAAATTTCACTTAAACTTCTTAAAGATTGATTTCTTGCGTTGTGTTTTCATGGGTGCCGTATTATACCTCCGGTCTGAGTCTTGATGATGCATCTTGGGTCAGATTGGCACCAGAGGTATCTGCATGAGTTTTGGTAGACGACATGTTTACATGGTCTATGTGGAAAAATATTTTTAAAATAGCATCAATAATGTGAAACTATCATTAGCACCTTCAATCAAAATCCCATCTAAAAAATGATTTCCTCCACGTCAAGTATTTCAGTCATTTTGTGAATAAAGGGTTCATTTATTTTCTGCAGGCTTTTGTTGTTTGTTCAGAAAGCTGATGGAAAATAAATCAGTCTGAATGACATTCTGGAGAGGCGTCATTTGCTGTGCCTGGACCAGAGCAGGAGGGCTGAGTGCTGTTTTGGATATAATCAAAGGAGATTGAATGACGCTCGACACAACAGGGTTTGCTGTGTGCACCCAGCACCTGCTCCCACAGATTTGAGCACCGCGACTATTTGTGCACTCGACTAACAATGAGGGGTTTGAAGGGAAACGCTAATGTTAGAGTTAGATTAGAGAATAACAAATGCATGAGTAGGAATGCGAGTGTGCAAAAGGAAGATTATAAACAGAATGTACAAAGCAGTGCAGCTCAGGCCAACTTTCTATTCCTATGAGTCAATTTCCCATTATGCAACTCAATTTGCGTCTTTCATTAAACCATCCCTACCTGCTAGATGCCCTCATCTTTAAAACTCCATCTCCCAGTTTATAACAGCTGTCCTGTCAAATATTGTTCACACACACACACACACACACACACACACACACACACCTTAATTACAGTATGTTAAGTGGGAGTCTTCCCGTGAGAGAGCTGAATTCCCAGCAGCTTCTCCAGAATACAGATCAGATCATTAAACTGTGCTACCCAACAGCATATCTGAGCGAAGATTGAACAGCTTATCTTAAAATGAGAGTTAACAATCTAAACTCTAATTTTCACAAGAACAAATACACAGTGGTGCATTTGTTTCTGCAGTGTAACAGGTTGCATTTTAAACCCTAAGGGTTATCCGTCACATGTATTGTTTGATCTCCTGACGATGTGACTCTCTGCAAACACAGTCACACACTCACAATTGCACTCAGTGACAGTGAGTCACGACAAAACTGGTAAAGGTCAGCTGTCTACAAACTAAGTATAGATTACCTCCTGTGTTCTGTACCTTTGTTTGTGAGTGTACACCTCACCAATCCAAAGTCATTTTCACAGCTTATGGTCTGCCTGATTTTTTCCTTTCTGCCTTTCTCTTGATCTTTCATTTTCAGTAAAAAAAAAAGGTCAAATGAGCACAGCTGCCAAAAGCACACTATTCAAGCCTTATAGTCAGGACTAATACATAACATTTAGCAGACACTTTTATCCAAAGCCACTTCCAAATCAGGAGTGACAGGGGGTTCAGTGTCTTGTTCAAAGACACTTCAACAGGAGGATCATACTGCCAACCCTACAATTGATGGATAACCTGCCTACCTCCCCTACTGCGCCACAACCACCCCATAGTTACTGTCTTAATTAAGTATAAGTTACAGTGACTAGGACTACATAACCCCCACCCTGCCACGCAATCATACCTCACCCTTTGCCACATTGCTTTACCTCAGTATTTTCTAAATCCTGATTGCAATTCATCATCAATTAATGTCAAAAATAAGCTGACTGCAATATAATATGCTTTCTCACTGACCACCTTTAAGTGACAGAACTAGAGAACCGGGGACTGGTTTGATCCAGCTGTTCATAAAATGATTATTACGTTTGTGTGAAAAATCTTTCCTAAATTCTAAGAAATGACTGGTTGCAAACAAGTTATTTCTATATATATATATTTATTTATCAGGTTGCACCATTAAAACTTAAAAAACTTAAACGTGTTAGCAAACAGTTCCTTATTTACACATCCAGCAGCCACAGGGCAACATCATTAACATTGACAAGTCCAATATTCACTTTCTTTTAGCAAAATTATTGGTCTCCGGCAGCTCCTGAGGGAAAAACCTGCATGATATTTACTTACTATAACCATTTGTAATTGTTTATTTTCCCAGTTCCCAAGTGTCAGGTCAGATATGTCAACTATATCCCATAAGCTATTTTTCTTTGTTATAAATAGGTTACATTTTAGGAAGCTAATGTTAGCTTTTACAGTTGAGTAAGCTAGCTAGCTACACAACAGTTACATCTGACAGTTACCAAGTTTAAATATTTAGTAATAACTAGCTAATCTCTACATAAGATTTAGTTTGTGTAGTGCAACCAGTTTTAATTTAATGGTGTGTAAATCTCCACATAAACACTAACATTATTACTATGCTAAGTTTGAACTGTGTGCAGCTGGCGCCTTGGGCATATTGCATATGTGCATTTTACCATCCAACCACAGTGCTTGCTGTTATTATTGGTTTTAATTTTCATGAATAATCTTTTGCATTATGAAAAAATACCCCTAATACTACAATACTATCATAAACTGTTAAGCCTGAGAACACAGCAACTTCCTCAAGGTGCAGGTGAGAAACACCTTAGATATGCTAGGAAAGGTTTAGAGGTTGTGTATGGGATGCCTGTAAATAGCCTTGGCAGAAATATCTGTGCAAAATGAAAGCCTGAGTGTCTCATCACAGATACGTATACGTGTCTGGCTCTGATTTAGATGCACAATCTTGTTCCAGCTCCCCCGCACATGTGCATGGATGTTTAATGTGTACACACACATATTAGTTTGTACATATGTAATCTCATACAAATACACACTAACAACCTTCCAATGCACAAAACAACACAAAAAGAAACACCTCGCTAATGCACCCACATACAACCCCCCCCCCCCCCCACACACACACACAGACACACACACACATCCACAGCCAGAGACCACCCACTCAAAGACATATACAGTTCAACAGAGACGACCCAGCTTTAGTCTGCGACGAACGCAGCATCTGTTCTTTTCCTCGCTCAGCCAGTACGTGCTAACAGAGAAATTTAGCGCGTCATACGCTTCATCTCTCTGTTTTCTTGTGCTGTGACTCACTTTTGGGTCACAGAAATAATTTATGGTGCTTTTTAGAGGGGGAAACTACAAATTAGGCTTCAAAGAGTAAACACTTTAAAAACCTCCTCAGGCAGAGTGAAACCCTCTCTGTTCACATTTCAATTTCATTTCAAAGTTATTGCCTTGGTCAGTAACTCCTCACTTCTGGCCAGTTTGTGCATAGTAATTTGTTTTTATTTGAGCTCAAATGTCCATTTCGTACTACATGTCTGTGAACAGTGAAAAACAAGAGTGTGTAAATAAAATTAAAGAAAAACCTGATTTGTGAGATTGACTGAGGTGGTGTTTGGAGTCTTGTTTTTCCTGTGTACTTCATGAGAATAAACCCTTGTTGAATGACACAACCTTAAACTACACATCCATACTGCCTCTGCTGTTTCTCCTCTTTCTCTTCTGCTGTCTCACCTCCCGCTCTCAACTATTCTCTTGGAGAAATGATTTTGGGTGCAATTTGATTTTCGCACCTCATCACAGCTCGCCGCATGTTGAGGACTGTGAAAGATTGCAAAGGGACTGCAAAAGTATCTGAATGTTTCGTTTCCTTTGCAGATATAAAAGCTGAATTTCGGTTCCATTTAATTCACTGCTGTGCTCCTGCAGGGCACACCTTAAAATACATTTCTTTTTCTTCTTCTTCTTCTTCTTCTTCTTCTTTTTCGTTTAAAAATGTTTTCTTCAAGGATATAAATTGGTTTTCAGCTTCTTAATTTATTTATACGACCATGTTCCCATTTTTCACCTTTCTTTGTGTTGAAATTATGTATTATTTGATTTTTCTTAAAATCTCTCCTCACTGCTGTCTATTTAAGTGTCCAAACATTTTATAAACAAACATCTTCACCTGCCATTGCCATTTTTCTTTGTCACCACAGTTTTTAGGTGTTGAAGTTGGATGTCGTCGTGTGTTACCTCTTTATGTGCTAATAAAAAAACACTACCACTGACAAATGAACGGCTCGACTCCCACACTGTGTTTCTGAAGGAGCCACAATGAGACGCGTCTGCTTCAGCGCAGATCTTAGGGGTGATTTGAGCTTCACAGCTTGTGTCATATGTGCCAGATGAGATACTACAGAGAAAGAAAACGAAATTTTCCCTGCAGATCTAATAAGCCACCTCTCTTTTTCTCATCCTACCCGCGGATGTTCATCATTTCAACATCCTTTTTCCTATTTCTCTTCATCGTTTGTCCCTTCAGTCATCCCTTTTTCTTCTGTCATCTCTGATCGTTTACCGTCATCTCCGTCTGTTTGCCTTTCTCTCCCGCGCCACCCTCTTCTCTCTTCTTCTGCTCTCTGATAATGTAAAAGGTACTCAGCTTAAGCCACAGCTCTACAGTAAAATCAAGAGGACACGAAGCTTTTTCCAAAGCATGATCAAAAGCAGTATTTGTTTGGTAACGCAGTCGCAGTCCATTTAATTCCTTGTCTATGTTAGCTATAAAATAAGCACAACATGTTTTGTTCTGGAGGTTAATTAGTAGCTTGAAGGAGCCCTGCCTCGTCCCTTTTGGCTCTGTAATGGAAATATGACTAATGGAAGATCTAAGAAAGCCAGCTGGGCAGCAGAGGAGCATGCTGGGAAAGATTTGCAGCGTGACGTTTAGGCCTCACTGCGAGTAAATCAAACATCTCTAGATATTATCATTATCTGCACTGCATGACATGTCAGTGTGATGTTCCCTGTGTGTAGCTGTGGGTGCGTGTGTGAGTATGTAAAAGGGATGTAACATGAATACACTGTCCTGTTATGAACAGATGATGTGCTACAGACACAAACAGCATCCAAGTTTTCACTGAGTTTCATCACCCGATTTACACAATTTGCCAGAAATGTCACATCCCTTCTTTTCAGAGCCACAACTCAGTCAAATTAAAACACACACACACACACACACACACACACACACACACACACACACACTTACACTTACTTGCTCTTTACATTAGAGCCAGGATCTCCAATGTCCACCAAGAATAAATGTCCATGAATCCATTTAGAAATGATATATAATGATTCTGGCTTTATCTGAAGCATTTAAAAGTAATTCAGGTGGTAATTGTCTGTAAAGTGTGAATGGGAACAGATAGAACCCAAAGCAACATGATGCAGACTTGCTAAGATGGAAACAAATATTAACAATTTAAGTTAGATGCTCAGACATTCAGCAAGTCTCCTCCTCAACAACGTTTTGATGGTTTGCCATGAAATATTATGCAGAAATTCATGATCCCCCAGATTTCTAATGGCTTTGATCCAATGTTCTTCTAGAGCCATCGGCTAGACATTTTGGCTTTTAATGAAATGTCTTGACAACTATTGCATAGACAGCCTGAAAATGTGGTACTGATATGATATGAACCCTGGCTATGCATCCTGGTGGTGACCCTGCGACTTTTTCGCTCACTATCATGTCCAATACTTTGCTTTATGACCAAATCCCACGAGGCTCAGCTGTAGTTTGTATTTACTGCCAATTAGCAAATGTTTGCATGCTAGCATGGTAAACCAAGACGTGTTAGCATTTAGCACATAGCACCCCTGTGCAGCTGCACAGAGCCTCTAGCATGGCTGTAGACTCAGTCTTGTTCATTACCTCCAAACTTTAAACATACATTATTTTCTTTTACCTCCTTTCATCATATACACAACCTCTAGTTGTTTAAAGAAAATCATGCAATCATTCATGGCAATGCAATGCAATTCTGAATAAAACTCTATTTCCACAATAGATTTCCACCTGGACTGTTAACAGTTGCACAATCTTTTTTTTAAAGGCCACAAATTATGTTTTATTATTTGATCCGTTTTTTGTTAATTTTTATATTCTGTGCTCAGCTAAACTCATGCATGTACATATGCGGAGTATAAACAGCAGTAGCAAACAATGTAACACAGAAAATGAAGCACTCCATTTAGCCATTTCTAAAACATCTTCCATGTATGACTGGAAGATTCCCAGATACAGATATGAACAGACATTATTAACAGATACAGATACACATAGTAGCGTTGCGATACAACCCTTGTGCGTCATGATGAGAAAAGCAGGTTCATTGATCATTTCTATCATCTTACCTTCTTAGTTTTGTCCATCGCCTTCAGTATGCACATATTCAGGTCTTCTAAGGCAGCGAGAACATTCTCATATTCACTGAGGTGCTGGGAGAAATACTCTTTGCAGCAGAAAGACAAAAAAAGGGAAACATTTTGTGAGTTAAACAACTTGGACAGGGCTGTAGGTGTTTTGTTGACGCAGCACTGGTTTGACACCTCAGTCACAGCCTGTAGGTGTTTGATCACAGAGCATGTGACTACATCTCACATGGTTCTTTCCTTATGTTGTGATAACAGCATAGCATTTGTGTCTATGGTGCTCCTGACTGTGAGGTAAAACAAGATAAAGCTAGAACAGTACATCTCATTACTAACATTAAAAGTTGTTCTTATGTAGATGGAGGATCGACTTACCACAGAGCTCATCAGTGTCCACATTGCTGCAAAACAACAAATGAGAGAAACAAGTTAAATAAATAGAATTTCTCAAAAAACTAAAGTTTCCTAGTTTAATGGATGTGACAGGCTAATCTTTCCTCTCTGAAAACCTTTTCCTGGACAGACTATGATTTGGTGAATCACTATGTGATGACAAATGGGAATAGCAAGTTAAGTGTGTCATGAATAACTGAATTGTTTTTCCCCCAGAGGCATGAGTTAGCCTGATGGGCCAGACAGTGAACACCTCAAAGGAAACCCTTAACCCTCTATAGGGCACTCATTGAAATACTTTGAAATTCAAAAAAATCAACCATAGGCTGTTATTGGAGAACATAACAATACTTTATTTCTTTTGTAACATTTTTGAAATTTTTTCATTTTTCAATTTTTCATTTTGTAGAAAATCAAGTCCAATGAAGTTACCATATCTAACTAACTCGCCCGTCAGTGGTAAAACAAATACCAATGAGTATTTATATAAGAAATACAAGAAAAACACCTATAAGGTGAAAGAAACGTGTTGATATTTAACATGTGCGGAAATTACCAAAAGTAGTCCCTTGCCCAATAAAGGGTTAAGACATATTAGCTGTTTGTGATAAATGGCCATGCATGAGTGTGTTTTTGGGGAGGTCTGAGTGTTTATGTCTGGATGAGAGAGACAGAAACAGAGGAATCAACAAAAGGAGAGCAAAAGAAAGACGCAAAGAGAACATTTCAAAGTGAAACATTTGCCTTTGTAGCCTCTGTCCAGCAAGAGACCCAAAAGAGACATATCGTTCCTTGTTACAGTGAAAGAGGCTGGGAAAATCTCACAGGTTTTAACTCTATTCCACACAAACTGTAGCGGTCGGTCACACAGCGGGAAAGTGCCAAATCAATTGGTTCAAACAGGAGAAAACACTTAGGATATGCAAGAACAGTGGAGGTAAACCACAGGTTAGACAGTAAATTAATTTACAAACTAAAAAGCTGTTGCTTGTGTTGTAACATGGCTGTTTTGACATTTTAAGGTACATTATCTGCTAATGGAGCACACACAAGTGAATCACTGAATACAGCGGTATTGTAAAGACTGTGAGAAACATGATGAATTATAATAGAGTCTAAATGTAATGTTACTCTCAGCGACTAGTTCAACAGAAATATGATTCATTGCATTCATTTTGCACAAGTCCTCGTGTATAACTGCAACTACAAAATCTTCATCCACAACTTAAACTGTCTGCATTTACAGGCTACATGCAACATTATGTAGTCTGTAAACACATGTAAATTTCATGTAGAATTATAAAATGTATAGTCTCAAATAACCTTTCAGCGTTTAACGTCAACCTGAGCAGGTTGGCCAGCCTGTCAGGCAGATCCTACAGCTCAGTGACTCATCCTCTAATCAATACAGGATTCAATTTGAGCCCAACTAATTACTTACTAACAATGCTGCTTCTCTCTGTGTTCATTTCCCAGGGGGAGCCATATGTTCATTTTGGTTTAACATAAAGTACTCCGTGATTTAGCACAATGATAGTGGCTGCAATGATATTGAGGACGACGATGTGTGTGTTTGTTTAAATCGGATGCAGACTTATGTCAGCCTAAGGTTTGTTTGTGCATCTAATTTTAACACATATGAAATACTTTATCTATCACCATCTTTGTTGACAAAGCTTTCACAGGAAAATAACACTTATGATGATGCTCTCATAACGAGGATAACAAATTACATTATGAATAAAAGATCATTATGTTGTTCATAATCATCGGCACAACAGTTTGAATGTTTAATCTCTGACTGCTGAGGCATTCAGTCAGCGTTGATACTAAACTGTGGAATGAAATACCATGACTACTGATTACATCAGCAATGAGAAACATATGAATGAAAACATAGAAGAACCTAAAACTGAAACACAGCAAAGTCATTTGCAACACCATAAAAAGCTCTGAGGCAGGACTAGAGCCATTTGAGGACACTAGCTGTCATGTAGTCTACGGTAGATGCTCTTGAATTAAAACAGGCTATTTCATTAAGAATGTATGTTTTTTGTGTGGAATGTGTTACAAATGGTATAAGGCTAAAAATCTTTACATTTAGTTTGCATTCAGTTAAACCCTTCAACCCTCCAGTGTCCATTATTACAAACTATTGTTGTACACCATGTGTTACAATCTGCCATGAGGCAGCAGGAGAAGGACCCAATTGCAGACAGGCAGCTCATGAAAACCAAAGGATTTAATGAACAAATATACAAAACAAACCAAAAACAGGGAAACCGCAAACAGCTACAGCAAACACTGAAAAAATGCAAACATATGCAACGATCCAACTCAGAACAAAGGAAAACAACCGGTATAAATAGACAAGGGCATCGGATGGAAACAGAAACAGGTGAGTAACTAGACACAGGTGACAGTAATCAAGAGGGAGGGAAGCGAGACAAAGACAGGAACACAGACCCAGAACTACAAAATAAAACAGGATACAGAACCAGACATACACACCGTCCAGGGATCATGACATTATTTTAAAGTCCCATAGCTTGCAACACAACAACTGCCAGTTTTATGAGGCGGGCACAAATCATTAAGCCACAATCATCTCAGTTATCATAAAATAATAATAATAATAATAAAAAAATATAATGACCATTTCTTGTACACCATTAAATGGTGACTTCTGTTTTTCTCCAGGTTCCATGTGAATTTACAGTGTGGTTCCAGTACCAATGCAGACATTGCTCTCCACATCAACCCACGGTACAACAGTAACCCTGGATATGTGGTTACCAACACCTTTCAATGTGGCCAATGGGGCACTGAAGAGAGGAAGCAAAACTCTCCGTTCCCTGCTGGCACTACATTCAGCCTGCTCATCACAGTCTGCCGTGATTTTTACCAGGTCTGTGGGGCAACAATTGCTAAAAATCTGATCTACTCTCAAACCTACACAATGCTCGAAGTTCCATGCAGGCAGATGTTGTTTGCTATGTGCTTCTTTATAAAATAAAATTTGTGTCTCTCTTGTGAGAGCTAAACATTTTGAGCACAGCTTTAGTTTCTGTTGCCTGAACAAACATTATATTTTGTACAGAAATGAATATCATGCAAAGAACAACTTTACAAATTTAACCCGCTCAACTTGATGGTTTTAGAATGAGCCACAACCTTGGCCAATCGAAAATAGATTTTTCAGGTTATTATTATTATTTTTTCTTTGCATGGTAAGCATTTCTCAGAAAGGAGACACTATTTTAATTTCATTCCTTTTCTTTCTCCAGCTGAATGTCAATGGCTGCCACTTAATGGAGTACAGACATCGTATCCCATTTCACCAGGTGGACACCATCTCAGTAGATGGGAAAGTAGAAGTTTCCTCCATTGTCTTCCAAAACCCTGTGGTAAGGATGTTACCAGAATTAATGTCAATGTCAGTGCTCTCATTTCAAATAATCCCAAACCTCATAAATAAATCAACATGAAGAGTATAAGTGTATTACAGAAAGGCAAATGAGATTAAAGGGCTTTTCTTTTGTGTTTTGTTCCCTGTACAGCAGGCATTTCCTACCCAGGCTGCCTTCCATTCTTTTCCAGCATATCCACCTCAGCCTGGATTCCCTTCGCATCCTGGATTCCCCCCACAGCCTGGATTCCCCTCGCAGCCAGGATTTCCTCCTGCAGTGCCTGTGAGTATCAGGCAGGGTGGAGTTAAAGTTCTACATACATTTTTTTAGAGCTGCTCTAGGGGCAGCTAAAACATTGTTTGAGTTAGAGGGTCAGTTCACACCAAACTGCAAGAAAAACTAACTTCACACAAGTGAACAATCCTACAGGGGTTTTATATATACAGGAATTCACATTCACTTACCTCTAGTGGTATCTGGCCATGTAGGTGGCTTTGGTTTAATTTGTACAGTTTCTGAGATATCTTTTATGTGGTAAAAACATGTTTCATTCTAAGATGTTAAGCATACCAGTAATCTAGGTTATGTGTAAATAAGCTAAATTTCAAAATTTTAATTTTGCCATTTATGTCAATAAGTATATAGAAAAGCTCATTAGCCAATCTGGTGACTCTCCAGACCAGTGTGTACTACATAGTAATTATATAGAGTACTACATAGTACTACAGTCAATGATGGAAGTCTGTGGTAATACTTAATTTAACTAAGAGTTAAGGCAGATTTTATTTTGAATACATAATATCAAATCAGTGGAATAAATACATTTTAAAAAGCTGTTTTATAATGGAACAAACTCCTGAGTCAAAGATTCATACACTCTTGACCCAAAATACATCAACTGGGTAAAGATGGCTAATATCAAATGACAAGATAAACTCATTCACTGAACAATAACAGTACAGTTATTTTGGTGTGTTAATTAGGCCACTGTAACCGCAGGGCATATCATTTTTTGTGGGCCATAAGGCCAAACATGAGGTCATGGCACGCATGGCCCCCACAATCTTCCTGCTGTGGTCTTGTCTTACTCCTGCTCCAAGTAAGTGGATTACCTGTAAAAGGCGGCTCCCTCCTCCCCTGGATGTCACACTACAGCCTGTAACTCTTCTTTTTCTGTAACAGCAACTGTAGCAGCACTGCTGTCTTATAGATTTGGAACTTTGAAGCATGGTGGATCGAAGTACCAAATCTATAAGATAATATTATTATATTATACGAGTGTCTGTAAGATTTGGAACCACACTTGATCTAGTAATGTCACAACAAGTGTATTTCATTATCTCTTTCAGCAGCACTTTTATCGTCTTTGGTTTGCACATTTCTGATACTCTCAGATTAAAACCAGAATTGTTTATGATTGTATTTGCATAATTCATTTTTCTTTTTCGTCTCTGTACAGGCTGTTCCATACAAGACCATCATCAGTGGTGGACTTCAACCCGGCAGGACCATCACTATCCAGGGAACTGTTCACCCCAATGCCACAAGGTTTGACTTTATTATCAATTGTTGCTGAATTTACCTGTGAAAGTAACATTAGAGACATGAAACAACATAACTTTACATCTCAGGTCTGACAACTGTGTACGTAGAGTAGTACTTAAACTGAACCATCAGAATATTACTGCAATTGTTTATTATAGCCAAACAAACAAAGGAGCTTCATAGTGACTGTGAATCTTTGAGTTTTACAAAACATCTGAAATCAGCAAATTCACCGTTATGGTTTCAGGTCTTTGGTTGGTTTGTTTACACACTAGTACTAACAGAAGGATATTAGAACCCTTGCAGTAAGCTTGTGATTACACATAGTTGCTAATGTTTCGGTTTAAGCCTTTCCCTGAATATTGAGAACCGAAAATGTACAGTTCAGCAGCGCTCCCTACATTCAGTCAAATGAGGTGGAATGACCTGTTAAACTTCTCCTTTGATTGCGACTGCATTATGTTGAGTTATGAAGTATATTAGACCCAGGCTTTAGGGGAATACATAATGTCAAATAAGGATTGTCTGACATGGTAGTGGGAACAGGAAGTGAACGGTGTTTCCTCACTCTAAAGACTTACGCAGTTCTCGCTGATGTTACCCAATAGTTCTGCCTACCAAGTTGATGCCCAGAGAAGGGAACATAGCAGTCCCTGGGACCAGTAAACTGACCTGTTGCTGTAAAAGCATAAAAGCATTTATACAGGAGCCCCAGGCTCTGGCCCAGGCTCCGGCCCATGCTCCTGCCTGAGTTTTGTAGTCACTCTTTCCTCTGTGTTTCCTCTCAGGTTCAGTGTGAATCTTAGTCATCACTATGGCATCGCTCTGCATTACAATCCACGTTTCAACGAGAACACTGTGGTTCGAAACAGCAAGCAGAGTGAGCAGTGGGGCGCTGAGGAGCGCGGTGGAAGGATGCCCTTCAAACGGGGACAGCCTTTCACGGTACCATTACAAACACTTCAATGACTGCACACACTGACCAGCATCAGCACCAGCACCAGCACCAGCACAGCATCAATGGAACATTTCATATACATCGTAACTGTGGAGTCATAGGAGGAGTAGAAATCGGAAGAATTCTGAAGAAAAGTATTTTGCTTTATACCTTAAAGGTCCAAGCTGTCAATCAGTTGGCTTTCGGCAGCATCCCTTCCAAGGAATAGCAAAAGCAATAGGGGAAAGCAAAATCATACTGGAAAAAAAAAATAAAGTAAAAAATAAAGGGATTATATAAAATAAATATTAAAAAATGAAAATAAATATATACAGAAATAAACAGACCAATAAATGTGAAAAGAAATTAAACTCCTTATTTTACATTTTGCTATTTGTCTTTATCTTTACACATTTATTATTTTATGAATTTATCTTTATTTTTCCTTATTTATTATTTTGTTTATTTATTTTAATATTTCCACATTTTGTTTATTTATTTATTTTTAATCTTTTACAGATTTATTCTTTTTTATGTCAAGTAAGTGAGTAAATAAATGAAAAAACAACAACATTTTTCCACAATGAAGTATTTTCTTGCACCGAATGCACAACTGCAGAGCATTGTGGGTGATTTTCACCTTTGGAGGGTCCATAGTTGTTGACTCGCTCAACCCTCAGAGGGCTGAGAGTTCGCTTCAGTATTTTAGACAAATGGAACTGCACTTATGATGGCGGTGGGAATTCCCCTGAGGGCAGGTGCAGAGGAGGTCAACAAGGGCATGTTGAAAGACTAATGAAAGGCAGCCCTAGTTTCAGTAAAAGAGATCACTTTCTCATGTGGTCCACTGCTTCCCACTTGAGCCAGACATGTCTTAAAGCCCCTATGTGTGGGAACTTGGCGACTCCTAGTGGTGGTATCAGAAAAGACACTGTGGCACGTTTGCTTATTTGACTGTAGTCAGGGAGGGTCTTCAAAATATGTGATTTTTGAATGCCTTTTTCTTTTCTTTCAGTTGACTATCTGTTGTGAGCATCACTCCTTCAGGATGGTAGTCAACGGGATGCAGGCACACACCTTTAGGCATCGCTTCACTTCCATCCAAAACATTACCACCATGGAGATCCACGGAGACATCAGTCTGACCTCTGTAATTGTGTAGGGATGCAGGACCTGCACCTGGCTGGTCTTGACATCTTACAAATGGTTTCAGTGACCACAACTATTGCATTTATGAATGATTCCATGCTAATTGATTACAATGATATTGTGTACTTGTCATTTTCATTTTTATATTATTATATGCTATACATTTTTGAAAACATTGATTGTTAAAGGAAGAATCCAACAACAGTTGTCAGGTCCAGTAAGTATGAACAAATTCAGTTCAGTCAAGTTGAATTTGGTAGTGTGGGGTTTATCCATCGGCATTCTGTGCATTGTTGGCAAATAGTCAGTGAGATGCAAGGAGACAAGACAAGATTTCACTTAACACCGGACTGAATGCAGCTAACGATTTAAGATGTCCGATTTATGGGCATCTTATTTAATTAATTAGGAGGGTTTTATGAACAGTATAAGAGTCTCAAATACAATTGCTGGTTATCATTAATCATTAATACTTTCTGAAAAATTTAAATATAGTGTGACAACACGTGTTGTAGTGTGATTATTTTTGTCCTGCTGTGCACTACCACTACTAAAGGCAATATATACACAATTAACATAAATAAAAGTAAAAGAGCAGGAACAGCAATACAATTTTAGTTTCAAGTAGGCCTAATGGCCTATATTGCACGTCCCTATTCAGGTCACAGGGGAACTACAGAGCACCACCAGAGTTCAGTAGTCTTACAGCTTCCAGAAAGAAGCTGTTTGTCAGTCTGGTGGTTCTGCTACAGATGCTCCGCAGTCTCCTGCCTGAGGGGAGGGGGGAAAGAGTCCGTGTACTGGGTGGGTGGTGTCCTTCAGGATGCTGGTGACCCTTTTCCTGCATCTACTGATATAGATGTCCGTGGTGATGTGGTGTGGTGGTGGGCAGGCTGCTCCCCACAATCCTCTGTGCAGCCTTCACCACCCTGTGCAAAGCCTTCTTCTCAGCAGCAGAGCAGCTGCCGCGCCACACAGTGATGCTGGAGCAGAGGATGCTCTCCACCACAGTCAGGACTGACTTCCCAAGTCCAGCACCCCTCAGCCTCCTGAAGAGGTAGAGGTGCTGGTGGGCCTTCCTAAATAGACAGGAAGGCTGGTTTCTCCAGCTGAGGTCCTTGTTGAGGTGTACGCCCAGGTACCTGAATTTGGGGACCACTTACACAGCTGCTCCTCCAATGTGCAGAGGAGGGGGGATGTTTCTGCCTATCCTGAAATCCACAATCATCTCCTTGGTATTTTTCACATTGATGCAGTCAAGGGTCACCGTGGCCATTAGGATACTTTATTTGAGAAGCACAATTGACCAACTAGGGGTGATTGTATGTACAAAATGTCATCTATAGACGTACATTATATAAACAATTTCCCCTTGGGGATTAATAAAGTCGGTCTATCTTAATCCATCCATGACTGAAGTGGTAGACCGTCTGACTGACTACCATCCCTTTAGCTACGCTGCTGGCATGGCTAAAGACAGACTGGAGGACTTGGTGAATTCATCTGGTATGGCTACTGTTGTGATTCAGGCCTAACTAACTGGTCATCACCATTGTCTGAGGAATCTGAGCTCGAACAACTAAAACAAAGCAGTTCTCTGAGCAATTTCACGGACTGATTTTCACTTCCCAGCATCCCCCAAGTAGCCAAAGCTTTATCGTTCTGTCAAGGTAGGTATCCTCTTTTCAGTAAAGCAGAGGGGAGCTGCTGATAATTCACATTGTCTTCTCAATGGGATTAAATATTGATTATAGCTGCTTTAACCTAGGAGTAGGAGGACAGAAATTGGAGACTGGAGTTATAAATTCAGTCTATGTAACCACAAAGAAGCTTGTTGTGATCAAACACAATGTTGAAACACAATGACTTGAGAATGCGAATGCAGAGGATTGCATGGAGCTTTAGCAAGAGCCTCTAAAAATGCATAACACAACAAAAGGGCAGCTGGTTACTCCATATACAGTAGAACAATCTGTCTCAGTTCCTCTAGCTCTATTACACTGCCTATCCGCTGAGTCATCCAAAGAGATTAAGCCTTGACCAATCATATTTCCCCTTCAGAATACATGGAGGTAAACTGGAGGATTAATAAAGTGTGATCCGGATTTAAATGAAGCTTCTAGTACTTGGTTAAATCCAAATCTATATTTTTATATGGAATATGGGGGGAATAGCCACCCTTAAATGTGTGAGATGTTTTCCTATAAACATTTTTTATTTCCCTTGGAGTCATTAAACCCCAATTTGTACAAAAGTAAGCCACGAACACGGCTTGCACATTTGACTGAGGTGACAAAATACAGAAATGACCATAAAACATTGTTATTACACCAAATTACTATGACATTGTTGTCCACTGTCCAATAAAGGCATAAAATCCCCATCAAATAATATTACAAAAAATATATATATTATTTTTGTTTTCTAAAAGATCATTCACAAACAAAAAGACAGTATCTGATCTTACATATTGATGTTATTTATGTTTGGGGGTCTCTTACCCAGAGAGTTCTAACTATATGTTGAACAAACTGTTATGAACGTCAATAAAATCAATCCAAATAGGCTTATTTGGGATTTGGGAGGGGTAGTGCTGTCTATAAAGTACTACAGAACATATGAAAATCCACTGTATTTGAGCTGTTAAGGAGGGTTAAGCATTACATTAGGATTTTGCTGGGAAGGTTCTAAGGACATCCCGGCCTGATGACTTCTTTTGCACCACGCACTGAAGCTACAGTGTAGATATGTCAATCATTTTTTACTCTAATAATTGAAATGGTTGTCACCTTGGTTTAATACATTTCTGTTGTGGACACCAGCAATATCTCCTAGTATCTTCCATTCACTTTAGAAATTCAGAATGTGATACCATGATATATTATTTGCTGATATACACTGCAACATGTGAATAAGGGGAATACTGGCACTTTTATTTCTCACTTCAAGCAGTCTTTTATAAATGCATAAGGAATGAGGTGGAGGCCCACTGAGGACGTTGGTTTCCATGTGGGAGTTATGCTTTAGGTTTTTCTCTTTCTCTCTTTAGCTTGACACCTCTTGTGTCTGTGTTTGTGGGATAGAAATGGGACAATAGAGAAATAGTTTAATTTCTCATTTATCGTAATGTCATTGTTTCAAAATAAAATGCTTTATCCATTATCAGTTCTATATAAAGAGTACATCCTCTATTTCCTTAATATTATTTGCATCCATTTTCCCCGCTTATTAAGTCATATTTTGGGGGGGGCAGGAGAGAGAGCAGGAAGAAGGACAACATACGTAGTACAGTACAGATTTACATAGCAATGTAAAGTAATAGATGTGGTAATGGTATTGATGCCATCATTAATAAAAATGTTAATAGCAGTTTAATAGCAATACTAATAATGAGAGCAGTAACAATAGTAGCAACAACGGAAGTTGAGCAGGAACACGAGGGGCAGCAGGTGCAACCACAGATCCAGACTCTGAGGCAGAAATACCTGCAGAAAGCTTTAGAAGGAGAGAGAGAGGCGGCGAGAGACGCACACAGCTAGGGGAAGAAGGTGAATTAGTAACAAGCATTAATGGGATTTGAGTGTGTACAAATGGAGAGGAAGAGAGAGGAGCTCAGTGCATTAGGGGAAGTCTCCTGGCTGTCGAGGCCTAGAGCAGTGTAGCGTACAGTTACTGACTACACGTATTAATGTACAGATATTATATTAACGGGGCACCACCTCCGTTTTATG
>JAVQJL010058952.1:0-14336 GCA_036024295.1 Nannoperca obscura | reverse complement strand
TCAAGACAACAGGTTGCTGAGTAAAAAAAGGGAAACAAGCAATGCACAGACTGGGGTTATATAGGGGGAGGATACTACCCCCTGATTGGAGGATGAGTACATTGAACTTTGACTCAGGTATCGAGGCGGAGCCTCGAGGGGATAAACCAATAGCGAAGCCCGTTAGAGGGCCTCGCATGTACTTATAGAACTGGGGTTACATTAGGTAACCTATATTTTTCACAGCTACTTTGTGCAGAATGAATGGTCCTAATGACCCACAGCAAGGGGAAAAAATGGCATTTCATTGGGTGTCAAATCACTTCGATGGTGGACCTGATTTGACCTACAGGCTGCTATACTTGTACTTTAAATGATCATGAATATAAAGTGTTATTCAGTCTTTAAATATGGTTGAACTCCCTGACACTCTGCCTGACTCTCTGATACTCACAGCAGCGTGTTAAAGGCACCCAGGCTTTGGACTGAAGGTATGGTTTGGCCTGCGGCTGCTGAAGCAGACACACCACTGCTGAGTCAACTTGCTGAAAAACCCTGGAGACAAAGAGAGGGATTACCAACCTGCTTAACAAAAGTAGTGTGGATGAAATGATTGGTTCTCTTCACCTTGTCCTTTACATATTTGCTGGCTCTTCAAAGGAATCTGTTAGTATGTTTCAGCAGGTCACCAGTGAACACCAAGTCTTTAATATTTTCAACATATTTTGTAGTGATGTTTGTTTCATATTTTTATATCCGAGGATGGCTTGTTAACTATAGGAGCCTGGTTTGGAGTCATTAAACGGAAGCTCCAACACACTGATGGACAACATTAGTTAGTTCAAGGGTAGGATGTAAGACTGTGGTACCGGATATTGAGCAGCCGCTGGTGGAGTTCAGCTGACAAGCCGTATTTCTCTGACTGGATCAGCTCTCTGATAGAATCAAAGTCCTGTTTCAGCTGGAGAGCTCCCTGCACACTGAGGAGGAACAACAACACAGCACTGCTCAGAGGTGCAGCACGCTGCCCCAGGTACCCACTTAAAAACACACACACACGGTTTTCATATACATTTTATATTCATATAAATCTTTAGTTACTAAAACTATGCTTTACATTTTGAACTGTATTCTATATACACTACTGCTGTCTCCTGTATCCTGATTGATGACACCAGGAGGGGCATGGCATCAAAAAGCACGTCTACCCAGTTTTCACAGAGCAGGGAAAAACTGCATTATTTTAAGATTTTAAAACAGATAGACAGGAAACATGGGAAGAGAGCACACTAGACTTGCTCGAAGGGTCTCTTGGCAGGGATTCAAACCTAACGTGGCTGTTGCGGATTTGTATTACACGCCTTAACCATTAGGCTACTGGGGCACCCAATTCCATAGAAATTCTTAATCACTGTGTGAAATGGTGTCATCGACCAGGTGCATCACAATGTGGTAGATATTAATGTATGATGCTATGACCAGAAACATACCTGAATTTGATCTTCTGTTTCAGGATGTGTTCCATCCATGCCTCCATGAAAGCTGTCATTGTTATACTTAGTGTTTGGACACGGGCATCATCAGACAATGGTGCCACCCCCTCTAAAACTTGACCAATCACAGTCTGAGCTGCCACAGATGCATACTCACTGGGAATGCTGGGAAAACCTGCACACCAACAGAGAAATACACAGTAAAATGTACCAGAAGATCATCTTCTGTACAGTATATCGACAAAACCATCCAACACTGACTGGTGTTTCTCTGTTAGAGAATATGTCTAAGTAATCAAAACAGTGTCTCTGTAATCTGTAGTTACAAGTTGAGCTAACAGTAGTTATAGATGTCATCCTCTGTGAGGGGTCAGCAAATGTCTGTTGCATGAGTTTCTGTCCCCACAAATTACTAACTTCAGGCTTCAGTACCTGTCCTGAGGCTGGGTCTCCAGTGTACAGAAGAAGGCATGGTCTGTTCAAAGATCTCCCCTGACATCCTCTTGCAGTCGCTGGAGAAGGTCTTCAGCACTAGACAAGAGAAGTTCTGATGGACAATGACACAGAACATTAGGATCAGACCACATCTACATTCTTTGGTTTTCATAATGCCACAATCATGCAGGCAGCAGTCACACATGATCACAAGCCCTGTACTCATATAGATGCATTACATGTTTCTGCAAGAACACTTTGTCTGTCATCTGGCTCTGTCAATTAGTTGAATTGGTTGTATTCATGTTTCATATTGCATTTTCTGTACATCAATGGCAGCTGTGAAGCTATTTTGGTGCCAGTTTGATGACTGTTCAAGCTATTCTTATGCCCAGGTGATCCCCATTCCTCCTAGTCCAAAGTACACCTGCAGGAGGCCGACAGGAACTGTCTGTCATGATATGAATGCTGCTGAACGTGGAAGTTTATTCTTGCCTTCGGAAAAAGATCAGCTATGTGTTACGGTTTTTATTCTCTAATCCCTACACTCCTAAACCTCACAACAAAACTGAGCACAGCTTTTACTGCTCTGCAATAACAATGTGAAAAGGAGTCTGCTGTTTTAATGTGTTTGTAAGACAGGTCACCTGTAGCTTGGATACAGCCCTGTCAAGAGCTTCCAGTTGCTGCCTGAGCAGCAGCTGGCTGTGGTGATTAAGGGTGGAATGATGGTCAACATCTGAATTCATCATCAGGGACTTAATCTGTTGCACCATCATCTCTAATGACTCTCTCAGCAACTGCAGACACAAAGAACACAAACACATGCATGGTAATGTTGATAACATATCACACACCACAAGCCTTACCACATAAAATAAGTTGTGTGATTCTCCGAGTTCACTGTACTGCACACGTCTATTCATCATCATTCATTTAACAGTAACTGACAAAAATAAGTCACCTACTTTGAGGTCTCCCTGTATGATAAGCAGGAACTTGTTGAGGCTCCATGAGGAGAGGAACTGGTAAGCCTTGGACATGACCCAGACTGTAGACAGTTGCACTGTGGCTAATGCCATGCTAACAGTCTTTCTCTGGAGAGTGAGGCTGGAGGGGAAGAGACCAAAGGAACCTGGGGGATGGGGGGAGGGAGGGAGAGAGAGAGAGTACGCTTCTGGTTGAGCTCTGGTTGAACACACAAGCATGAGTTTATTTTAAGTTGTTGACTCATTGTTTAACAGTATATCTAACACATTGCACAAGCTGTTAACTGGCCAGGACAGTCACTCATATTTTTATGTTGAAACTACTGTAGATCTTTTTATGTCAATCAATCAATGTTCTTACAGTGTGATGCATAGTGCTGTTTGTGATGAATGCACACTGGACCCAAACACATGTTTTGAGTTTCCAATGTCAGAAGAACACATGTTAATGGAGGATGACTCTGACTTTAGTCATCTGTTATTAACATTACAAAGATGAGTGGAGATGTACCGACTGAACACTTTAAGGAAAGCCAAAGCTCTAAAAGGCTGATCATAATGAGCAGAGTTCACACGCTTGTAAACTAACAAGCTCAGCTTCAGTTGTAATAGTTGGATCACACTCTGAAGCGTTAAACACAGGTGACAGGTGGGTTACTGTCATTTTCAACATTCTTTTCAGCCCTTGTCATTTGTCATTAAGCTTTAGGAGCATTTTTATAAAACAGATTTTCATAATGAAAGGCTCTGAATTCAGAGTTGTAGCCATTTTATTTTGCTTAAGATTCTGGAGACCTTCACAACAATTTGGGAGAGTGCCCAAAGGCACAACTACATTCAGTGGAGCATGTTTTAATATCTATTGCTAACCAAGTCAAGTCTCCTTAAATGTTTGCCTTCAAGTCGATTCTCATGGCAGATGAGTCTCAAGTCTATAGCTCTGTAGTGAATCCACTATGAAACAATGTGCATTGAGATATTGCCCTGGTCATCAGAGCAGATTACATCAACTATTTGTCACTAATGTTAGCTCCTACAGACTCCCCCACTCCCACCAATGATCCTGTGTGCAGCGCAGAGCCTTGGTTTTCTGCTGCAACATGAATATGGCCTGATTTACATACAACAGTGGCTTACCACAGCTAATGAAGTGGAGCTTTGGCGCTGATGATATGGTTTCAGAGACAGGTGATATAATGCACGAAGGCTGAATAACTGTGTGGGAAACATGGTGCATGTCTCTCTACCTGAGGCCCGGCTGACTGAGTGATGGCAGCACATTGATGACAGGAGAGGAGGGAGCAACAGCAGGAAGTGCTCCATGGTCACAGAAACCATCACATCACATCTATCATGCTCAGATGACAGCATCACAGAGTTCAGACACTTGTCTTTCAGAGCCGAACCTAAACTTCTGCACACCACTGGAGAAAGACAGACAGAAGGAGGGTAAGACAGACAGTGAGAGACCGTATCACCAAATAATGCAACAGAAAGACTCAGCCAATACATTGATTTAGTACATTGATTTATCCACAAATCCACATCCACCCATTATAATAAACACTTATTTAATGAAAATCTTGCAGTGCAATGTTCTGATCAAGGTCAAGGTGATAATAATCTGCTGATAATCAATTGTGTGTGTGTGTGTGTGTGTGTACTAACCACAGTCCCACTGAGCACGTGCTGTAATAGCTAACAGATACAGACTGAAGTCCTCCAGCATGGTTCTGCACTCCTGTGGAACCAGACCTACAACAAAGAGAACAAAAGCCAAGCGTTGAATATTACATATACATTTATTCATTTGACGCTTTTGTCCAAAGCGATGTACAAATGAGGTACAATCCAAGTCAAGGGGAAGATAGTTCCATGTTCCACCTGATACAAGTGCCTTAAGGCGTGCAGGTGGTAATATAATATTTTGTTTTTTGAAGAAAGAGTTAGAGAAGGTTCAAGAGACACAGAAACAACATATTAGCAGAGTAAGTACTTGTCTATTACAGTACACATCTATTACTTTACATCGCTATGTAGAACTATACTGTACTACTGTATGTTCTCCTTCCTCCTGCTCTCTCTCCGGCTCCCCCCCCCCTTTTTCAACCCAACCGGTCGAGGCAGATAACGCCCCCCTACAGCCTGGTTCTGGTTCTGCTCGAGGTTTCTACCTGTTAAAAGGGAGTTTTTCTTTGCCATTGTCTCCTGGTGCTGCTCATGGTGGGAATGTTAGGTATTTGTATAATAGAAGAATTGGTCTCGACCTGCTCCATACAAAAAAGTGCCCTGAGATAACTTTGTTATGATATGGCGCTATATAAATAAAACTGAATTTAATAGTAAGTACTTATTTTCTGTTAATAAACTTTTATTATCAGTGAATATCCGAATGAAATTTATAACGCATAAAACTAAATTACAGCCCATGGTACAGTACATGGTGTGGAGGAAGTGATAAAGACACACACACAAGAAATGAACAAATTAGTAATGGCTGTTGCAGTTAGTTACTGTTGTCTTCAGACCTGTCTCAGAAGCTTGACTAATCCTGTGCAGGATTTGGAAGGCCCTGTGGTTGTCTTGGAGGTTGATGCT
This sequence comes from Nannoperca obscura, assembly GCA_036024295.1. Lineage (NCBI taxonomy): Eukaryota > Metazoa > Chordata > Actinopteri > Centrarchiformes > Percichthyidae > Nannoperca > Nannoperca obscura. The sequence goes on along the minus strand of JAVQJL010058952.1, from coordinate 8,842 downwards.
CCCTGCAGTGTCTCCTGTTGTTGGCACATGGAGCTGCAGCCACAGGGCTCTGCAGCAGAGCGTCCATACCAGGGTGTGGTACTGTCCAAACAGATCAGCAAACACCAGCGACTGACCAAGGTCCAGCCACTGCACCGAGTGAGGCCAGCGAAGACAGTCTGGCTCCTCTGTTGTCCCCTCCGCTCTCACAGTGTCAGACACTGTCTCTGGGTCTCCGTCCCTCCGAGAACCTGAGCTGGGACACAAACATCGCATTTACAAACCCCACGAGTGGTGTCTAGCATAATGAAATCTCTGTTGAACAAGATGAAAAAGTGCAACAGAAACTACAGTCAGGTCCATAAGTATTGGGACATCGACACAATTCTCATCTTTTTGGCTCTATACACCACCACAATGGATTTGAAATTAAACAAACAGCGACAGATTCCAAATGCAAATGTCACACCTGGAATAAACTCCAGACCTTTTACCTGCTTAACTGATGATGAAAAAACGAGGGAATAGCCCACACCTGTCCATGAAATAGCTCGAGTGGTTTGTCCCATTACTTTTGGTCCCTTAAAAAGTGGGAGGCACATATAGAAACTGTTGTAATTCCTACACCGTTCACCTGATTTGGATGTAAATACTCAAATTAAAGCTGAAAGTCTGCACTTTAAGCACATCTTGTTCGTTTCATTTCAAATCCATTGTGGTGGTGTATAGAGCAAAAAAAATAAGAAATGTGTCGATGTCCCAATACTTATGGACCTGACTGTATGTTTGGCCACATCACCGGTAGAAATGCTCTGATTTTGTCTACTGTATTTATTTTCTTCTTTGGTTGCTTGTCAGTTCTGTGCTGATTAATGCATGGACACTTGTGGTTCTATGCATCTACTCTATTTGTGATCTATCTACTATCTACTACTGACTACGCCCAAATATAATTATATTTAAAAAGCAATTTAAAAAACCTTGATAACAAAAAAGAATAGTCTGTTCCAGCAAAGTACAAATGTGTCTGTCCATCATCAGATGATCCACCAAGCAATTTGACCAAAGCATACTGAGGCAACAGTGGCTCAACAGTGAACACAGCAGACAGTTGCTGCTTTACCCCGACATACCTGCCTCTGGTTTCTGGCCTGGCTCTTATTTCCACTCCAGCACTCTGCTGCAGAGTTCCTTCCACATGTTGTGCCTTCAGTTCTGTACTTATATTCAATTCCACTGAGTCAGCTGTATTTATGATTGGAGCAGTCTTTCCATTTGGCGAGAACACATCTGTTATTGTATTTGGAAGAAGCAGTTGAGGCGCTGCCTCTGCTGTGGGTGTATGTGCTGCCAGTGGAGCAAGCAGCTCACTGGAGAAAACTAGCAGCTCAAAGAGGAGCCCTAATGAGGACTGGTCCTGTTGGAAAACCCCTAGCTGGACAGTTGTTGAAGGGGATGAAATGGTCTGCAATGGTTTCCCATTTTGTAAACTGGTCTGTCTTTTTAGCTTTGGTTGGAACGATGGCAAAGCCTCCACATTGGTCTGGGCTGGACCATTGTGGGACATGTATGTTTGGCACTGGCTGGTTTGGTCTTTGTTAGACCCCTCTGTTCTATATTGGACACAGGTGGGCTTGGCTAAAACAGCATGGGGCTTTTCCAAGATAGTACAGTCCAAGTGAAGGTCAGGGGTGTAAACAGGAGCACTGTTATGGCAGGTGTGACGAGACAATGACTGCAGAGGGGGGTGGTGACTAACAGAGAAGAGAGGAGAGGAGTTAAGGTAGGTTTGCTGCAGCTGTTCCCAGGTCCACTCAGACCTCAGTGCAGAGGTCCCACAGCTGACCCTGGACACCTGATTAACAGAGCTATCAGAACATGCAGATACCTCATGCTTGGGGTGGACTGGACATATGTGATGGCTCTGTTTAGAGGCCCAGCAGTGCAGCTGCTTGGCTGTCATGTCTGCATGATGTACTGCTAGAATCCTCATCAGCTCTTTGACTGAGAAGGCAGCAGGGTGATGCCCTTTACTGTTTGGAAGATTAGAATAATGTGTGCAATGATGTACTGCAGTCCTCAGCTGGGTGGTGCTGTGCTGCGTTCTCTGCTCCCCCACTGCCCGGTTATAAAGGTCTGTACCAGCTAAAATATCCTCCAGGATTTCTTTTTGTATAGAGTCTGATTCAGCCTGGGCTAAAGCCGACAGAATTACATACACATAACGTTCCATCAAAACCAGCGCCTGCAAACCAAGCAAGTCCAGAGTCTGTTTGATTTCCACCAGCAACCTGGTCTGCTGGACTAGAGCAGCTCTCAGATACGGGTCAGACTGGACTTTGGAGAACAGACAAGACCAGTGGTTGAGATGGACCCGGAGCTCCTGGCTCAGTGAGCCAAGACCAAACCTACATGAGGACCAGCTGGAAGGGATCTGGAGAAGAGAGGAGAGTGCTTGTGTTTGTAAAATAACCACCAGAGATATCATAAAAAATGTTTCTAAACCAGTGCAGATACAGTAGCTGAGTTTCAGTACCCACACCAAAATTATTATTTATTTTTTTTTAGTACTTTCATTTGGAAACACAAAGGTCAGGTTTCAAGACACAAGAAGCCATGCAAGACCTGCCAACCCGCCAATTGAAGGACGTTGAGGTTCAGGGTTAAAACATCTAAAAACACCTGACAACATCTTCTCCTGACTGAAAGCTACAGTCATTGATTTAGTATTACAATTCACCTCTGACATCAGTCTTTGAAGAGTGTTACTCATAATTACAATCCAACTATTCCTGTCTGATCATGTGTATACCTACTGTATATACTTGAAAAATAAATACATAGATAGATACATAGATTGATGTGGTTAAATTATTCCTGTATCTTTCACTCTGAATCAAATGACTTTGTAATGTCAAAGAGGAGAAAGAACGATGTTGGCTTTAGCATCTTCTAGCTTATTGTTTTGGTTCTTACTAAAAGCTGCAGGGAGCTGCATAGTTCTCAATGGGTTTTACACTACACAGAGAAATCGAATGAAAGCTTACACCTGGAGTTTAGCCTCACCTGGTGAAGTGTCATATGCTCCTCCAGTGAGTTTCTCACTCTGGATATATATGCTGCTGTTAGGTGAGCCCTCCTGGTGTACTCGTGGATGAAGAGCAGCAGAGATCGCTGCTTCAGAAGCCTCCACAGTGCTCTGTAGCTCCCCTGCAGCAAGGAGGAGGAGGGCAGGAGGAGAAGAACACCTCCATCTGCTGAGAGGCCTTTAACACAGACCTGATGGAGGGGAAGACAAAGGGGTTGGACTCAAATCAAACACAACACTGCTTCATGTTTTTTTTTTTCCCCCAAAGGTTTAATCATCAAGAGTTCTTATTTGAAAAGAACTGGTGACCAGATGTCTGTGGCTATTCAACATACTGAGCTAGTAATAGTAGTAGTAGTAGTAGTAGTAGTAGTAGTAGTAGTGCCTCCTCATGCCCTCCTTTTGTTTTTAGAATTTCTATCCTCATACCTGTTGACATCTCTGGAACTCAACCTGGGGAGACCCCAAGTGTTCTCCACCCACTGGCTGCCATTGGGGCGCCACAGTCAGAAGAGCTTGTTGCAGACGCAGGAGACGTGCGGAGGACCGGGACACCAGGTTGTGAGCGACTACAAAATGTCCCTCTTCCTCTTCCTCATCTTGACTGCGGCTATGGAACAGCCACTTCAGACTGGGGTTAAAGGTGCTCCTGAGCAAAGTCTCAGCTCGCTGCAGGGACCGTGAGATGGATCTCTGTGACCAGGAACCTGGAAGGGCACAACTTCAACATTAGCATGGTGTGAAGACTCTCAGCACACTGGAGACTAAAAGGGACAACTCACAGACAAGGTAGAGACAAGTGAAATGGGTCAGTGATTTGGTTTAGTTTCAAAGGAGGGCTTACAGGTTAAATAAATTGTTTCCCCATTTCAAACAACAGAGGATGCATACACAGCCAGAGGGGCAGACAACATGTTGCTACAATGTCATGACATCAGCTTATCAAGCTGCAGGAGAACAAGTGACATTCTGTAAAAGTCCATTTGTATGGGTGTCAAAATCCATCATTTGTTCCAACATCGTTTCTCTCAGTACCAGGGTATAAAAAGGTCTGGTGTATGAAGAGCCTGAGTTCACTGGACTTAAAAGTCCCATGACAAAACCAGACAATATGCATAGTAGATTTTTTTGCGTGTGACGATGATGGACATCTCCCACAGTGCAGTGCACAAAGGAAATGGAGGAGCTGCACACAGCTGAAAAACATACATGAATCCAAGACACTTGTCTTACTTGTGACACTTGTACTTGTGAAGCTTACTTTGCAGTGGCATTCCAAAGTACTAGTTTGATAAAGATTAGTATTAAGCATTGTTGGAGCTATTCATGGTTTTGTAATATTTCATATTTAAAACATTCATTTATTTATTTTTGTTGCCATTTGGTTTCAAGAATATTTCTGAATTAGTTTGATTACAATATGAACAGCCTAACATTATTTTAGTTAATTTAAGTACTTATTAAGGCACGTTTGTTTTGTTGTTTACTAACTGCTAAAACAATGTATGATGAGTACATAATGTTAGTATGCCGTACATAATGTATAGAACTATTATGTAATATTGATTTGGGAAAGAGCTCCTGTGCGAACTCCTGTTGGCTGATAGAAAGACACAGCTCTTCACATGTATATGTAATACCATCAGTGGTCAGATCCTCTGTCACCATGCAGGAACTGCATCTCGCCTGTAAGACAAAAAGGAGATTGAGTGATAGCTGCAACAAGCACAAAACCTGTTCAGGCAATTTTTTTTCATTTATATCCATTTTTATTTATTTCTATTTTATGGTGTTTTTACTCTGTGTCTGTTGCCTTATTGTTTTGTTGTGAAACACTGTGAAGTTTGCTGAGGAATGGAGCCCAGCACTTTAGTCTGGTGATAACAAGGAAAACAAGGAGAAAATTCACCACACCAGCTATTCTCTAACTCAGTTTGCCTCCTGTTGGTGCTGGCAGATAGTAAACAATGGGTTTATCAGAGTGTTTTCTCTGAATGCAACTCCCCTTTTACATTACATACAGACTTAGGGGTAAAGAAATTGGTTAGTGGAACTTTGAGCTACACCAATAATTACCATTATTAGACAGACATGGCAACCAATAGATACAGATTAAAAATAGACATTTTTTACATTGAGTTTTGGACAAACAAAAAACAAAAACTGACCTGCTCCTTTTCTGGACAAAATGATTCTGAATTTTCCAAATCTGAAATAGAGAGATATAGAACATCTAAATACACAACCAAAACTAAATCAGCATCACACTTCCACCACTGGATGCGCATGATCGTCCAGAAGAGCTTGTGTATTGTCCTCTGGTGTAGTGCAATAGTTTGTGTGTGTGTGTGTGTGTGTGTGTGTGTGTGTGTGTGTGTGTGTCAGACCAGGCTCTCCACCAGGATCTTTCAGTATCTCTGGGTTGTTGGGATCCATCCTGTGAACAGACATGTACATTAGTGATGTTCCATGCTGAGATGCTTTTAAGGGTGAGGAGTCTGTGATTGGATTGTCTCATTTGTCTGCCATAAAACATTTTCTTTGATTTTAAGCCTCTATTAAATGGCCTTACCTAAAGATTTTGATGATTCTCACCAGAACAATAATTCAGACACCAGCCAGCCAAACCACCAAAGAACTTCCTTTGGGATTTAATTTTTTTAATTCTGTATAGTTAATATATAAACAACTGACAGCAAATTTCATCTGATGTACTTTTTTATGTATTGCTTTAGCCAAGAGGCTCTTTTCCCTGGACATATGTTACAGATGCTCTTCTGCTCTACCTGCTGCCATCTGGAAATCCCCTGTACAGTAAACAATCAGAATCAGATTTATTTTGCCAATTAGGTTTACACATACAAGGAATGTGTTCAATGTTTCCACCTTATTTCCAAAGGCGTATTTGAGGACCATTTTTAGGTATGTACTAGTATTTCCATTTTATGTTGCTGTAAACTTGTATTCCACCACATTTTGGAGAAGAATTATGTAAAGTGTGATGCATTTACAATATAGGGAGTATTTAAATTAACTTCACCTCAACCAACAGTAAAATGCCACTTACACTTTAATGCAGGTCAAATATAACAGTGTAACACTGACAGGGTCAATTGACTTTAAGGGTTTTCTTCTAATGGGACTTATGTACAGCACCTTTATTTAGGTCAAATTTGGATTTCGGATGTAAGACTTTTACTTGGTATGGTGTATTTTTACTTAATCTGAACACTGCATTACTGCAGCTGTCAGGAGGTGGGGGATTGGCTACTATTACTCATTTTAATTAACAGTGCACTGATCTCACCTGTGACTGTGATGAAGTGGAAAAGAACCCACAACATTAATTCGTTTCACCAAGAAGTAAGGCCCGGTGTTTTTAAAGTTCAGGTTCCTAAACGGTTTTAACGTTTGACTGCTTTAAGACAGAATCGGTGATAGGTACAGACATGGATTGTCATGATATTATGATCAAGACAGTATTCTTACCCCGGTGCATCCTGGCGACACAACAGAACGATCTGCTTCCACCGCTGACTTGTGTTCTTGAAAGAGAAGCTGCAGCTTCACATGCAGCTGGTGTTAATCATTCCACAGGGAAACTGTTGTCGACATTAGCAGCAGCTAGCGTATACAAATGTATTCATGTTTATCCTGTTATCTTCCGAATCCGAAGCCCAAAGCCAACCATCTTAATAGTGATTTACGCCTTCTTTAAAATGGACTCGTTAATCCAGTGCTCCCGGAGGCTGAGTGCTTTAAATTAGCTTCTGCTAGCGAGGAGGCCTGAACACACAGGATGTAAGTTAGCAGCAGCCAATCAAAAGGAAGCGTCCCCGGTTGTTATGGAAAACAGAGGAGGCGCGTTGTAGTCTGGGAAATGGCGTCTCCTGCCATAGACATTATTCGGTACACATATATGTGTTTGCCTCCTGCTACTGATTACCATGGAGTATTAAAGCCAGCTCAGGCCCTAAGTTGCCTAGTGCTACTCATGGTGGTCTTTGTAAATATAAGAGTTTGGCATGATATGGTGCTATATAAATTTAACTGAATTGAACTGAATCCTGAATACAGACCAGACACAAATGTACTGGCAGCATGGGGTGCCATTCCATTCATGATCTTGAATGTGGTATGTGATTTGTGAACATGTGAACATGTCACTCTGCAACAGTAGAGAAGATGGAGTCTGGTTGAATATGTCAGTGCAGTCAAGCACCACTTGTGTGTCAGTGAAAGCTGAAAACTCTGCTAGAAGGTGAGCTCTGACAACTTCATGTGGATCCACAGATGTTGGCTTCCAAGCAGGTTGTATAGGAAGTGCACACAATTGTTTTTTGTTGGGCTGAAGTTGTCCCTACGGATCTTGATTAGCCACTGAGCCCGTACTGCAGTATCTCTGGGAAATGAGTGAAAAATAATCTGAGTTGTACGGCGAATTGCTACAAAGAAGCACACAACAATCTAATGCCGACCTACTCACCCATTGGAATGTAAATCACCTTTCTTTAATCCTGAATCCCTGCATCCTTACTTATTGGCTAGCTCTATGTGTCAATGTCCAAACTCCTATTAGTTATTGCTAATTGTTTATCATCAGCTAGAACAGGAATTCCTTAAATTCATCCAATTTAGCTTTTATCTATTATGAAAATGTCCTCTTTTGTAAATGCATTTATATTTAAAGAACATAAGATTAGAGAAGAATTATTTTGAGACTTTCCGCTTAGATCTTGCTAATTGAGCACTCTAGTCTAAGATCTAAGCTCGTAATCACATTTCTTATAATGTTCATCCTTGTACCACTTCCATTATTCAAACAAACCAACAATCTATCATCTATTAGATCTTCAATCACTTGTCCATTTTTATCTGTAAAACTGCTTCCCCATAAATAGTTGTGAGCATTATTGTTCTTTTACTGTTCTCATGTGTGATTTCATGAAACATTTCCATAGTTAATGACTAGCACTGATTATAAAAATGCACCAGTTTAATATTACCTTTCACTGCATATTTCAATCATCACACATTTGTATTTATTTGGACAATGTAATTTCCTACAAGCCAGACCTTCCTTAATAAATGTTGCACACATCCCATCTTGTTTAATATCACACCTTATTGAAGTATATCCTGGTATTATAAAATATAAATGTGGTTCTAACCAGGTTTCCTGAATACAAATTGAATCTGGTGAAACATATAACTCATAGACAAACTTTTTAAACTCTTGACCATTTGCAATTAAACTTCTAGCATTCCACTGAAGAATGTGGAATACCATTACAATATATTACATTACTTTATGAGATATCGTCACAGATCAGTGGGTTGAACATTTCATATGTCTCCCTCAATACTCGTGATCCCTAAAATAGTTCCTTGCTGCATCAACTATTGTATTAATTCTTGCCCTGCCATCTTCTTGTTGAAGAGCTATATAAGACACTTTATAGATAAATGCACCAAACTATCTACAAGTAAAATCCCCTCCTTTACTTTACACCTTTGTAGACAATGTTCTTGCACATAGTTTGCTCTCACTGCTATGGAAGCCCATTTCCGCCACTGTGATGAAAAGAACTAAGCTCCAGTATCTCAATATATTGACTTAGTATCTCAATATATTGACTTAGTATCTCAATATATTGACTTAGTATCTCAAAATATTGACTTAGTATCTCAATATATTGAGAAACTTTCTCAAAATAATGACTTAGTATCTCAAAATATTGACTTAGTATCTCAATATATTAACTTAGTATCTCA
>JAVQJL010058941.1:0-17937 GCA_036024295.1 Nannoperca obscura | reverse complement strand
TCTATGAGTTCATATGCATCATCAAAAACATCCCAAAACATAAATAAGTCTTTATATATATATATATATATATATATATATATATATATATATATATATATATATATATAGACTTATTTATGTTTTGGGATGTTTTTGATGATGCATATGAACTCATAGAGACTTGCATCTTAAGCATGAAAGTGTATTCTTGACCTGGAAATAATAATTTGACAGGAACAATCTCAGGTTTTCAATGGCACTTTAATTTATAACACATGGTTACTGGCTACGGATCCATCTCCATGACAAGTGAGCAAAATATAACCACTAATGAAGACCATCTGATGTGGCTGAAAGCCACAAAAAAAGATAAGTGAAATTTCAGATGGAATTGTTTAGTTTAAGATACTATTTCCAAGGTCAAGAATTAACTTCCAAGATGAACATTTAAGCCATCATGGATAAAAAAACCCACAAAAGTGCTGTGACTCATGCTCACCTTGAAACTTCAGCTCGTCAGTTACACCCAGAGGATATTTGTCTGAGCATAAACTGTCTCTTGCTCTATCTTTTTAAAGCTAAATCGTGTGTGAAAATCATTATTTTGCATCCTGTGACAGATTTTTAGACAGACAGTGTTAGGCTTGTTTGTTCCAAACAATCAAACAAGCTACAAGACCAGAATTAGCTTTGTTCCCGCTGAAGTGACTATACAGGGGGCGTTTCAACCAAATAACAAAAAAAAACATTTCATTACTCAAGTTCATTCTTGACCTTGAGATGTGTATGAATGTGCGACAATATAATCTCATCTCAGTCCGCCTACTTCCTTTTTCACAGAGCTCTGACAAACAAAACCTCACAATCATTAGTAAATGGAAATCGGGAAATATAGACACATAAAAAACAGTGGTCATGTACGGTAAATGATAGTGAAGACCGGTGGAGATCCAGTTGAAAGTTGTAAAAGCAGCTAGAAGGTGGAACTTGGGTTGAAATTATTTTGTAACACGTTCAAAAAGAAGACTCTTTTTCTCCTTCTTACTTGCCTCTATTGATATCTGGCCATGCAGAACGTTTTTCCTTTGATTTGCCCAGGTATTGAGATATGCACCTTTTGAGATTCCTGCCTCTTCAAAGTCACTGACCCTTTAAAGCCACGTTTGGTCGAGACCTCAGATCTTGAAAGCTTTAAATGTACGAACCTGATCTTTGGTAATGGGATTTTCACAATGGCGCTTCACCTACTGATACCTTCCTGGTAACGTTTTAGAAGCAGCTCAGTGTTTAAAATCGTACAAACTGCAGATTTCGCCATTAGTGGACAAGCTAGAAAAATGATTCTATTCAGCGCCAAAGGGCACATCTACACACACACACACACTGACAGAGACGTGGACAAAAAGCCATTTCCCAGTCTGAAAGCATACTCCATATCCGTGGAGATAAATGTCAGTCAGTGACCCTCTGTCCCACTGGACAGGGTAGACAGAAATGTGGAGAGGAACAGAGAAAAAGTGGAGAGAGGCCTCTGGCTAGCTCCCCCCTGGGGGCCACACTGACCGACAGCATGAACAAGGAAAACGGCAGTGAGGGAGGGAGACAAAAAGTTGGATGGGAGACTGATAAGTCATTTCTCTCTGACATTCATGGTACTCAGGGTGCCTGATGTAGGAATAGGCCGTTTATAACAGAAGGGAGTTTTACAAAAGAGAGACATCGCACCCCCATAATAATTTTCTGTTATGCCTCTGTGTGTGTGTGAGTGTGTGTGTGTGTGTGTGTGTCTCCATAGGGTGAGCATGTGAGCATTTAAGGTTAGAGAGCAACCTCAGCACGAGATAGAGACAAGCCCAGAGGCATTCACAGGACAATCACTGTCATCCAGTCAAGCAGAGAGGGAATGCTCTCATTTGTGTTGTGTTTGTACGTGTAGTGCATTCAAGAGCAGATCAACAAGTGTGTGTGTGTGTGTGTGTGTGTGTGTGTGTGTGTGTGAGAGAATGATTTTCAGCAGCAAACTGTGCAGCAACTCTGTCGTCTTCCGTCTACATTTCTCTTTGTCTCTCTGTGAATCAACGGCCTCCGACCTGGCTCTGTTAAAGTCTGACCAGAGAAAATGAAACCAGAGAGGAACGGAAAGGATAGCCTGGCTAAAGGTTACGCGAAGGTGCAGGGACTTCTGATCCACTCGCCTAGACCTCAGTAAGAGCAAGACAAAGCAACACAAACAGACACAGAGGAAAGTCAATAGACAGAAAGGGCTACTAGATGTTGTTGGAGTTGATTGTCATCTAAACAAGAGGGGAGCCACTCCTCGATCCAATAGACATCCAGTAACTGAGGTAAAATGAGATCATCTCACCACTCTCACTCTCACACTTTGTTTGACTATAGGAGTGCAGGAACAAAACACAGCTCTCCAGAGGCAGACTATTACTTAAAGTAACAGAGATAGTGGAGCGTAACAGTATACTACAACATTTGATTTATTGTTAATAAATGTCATTGAAGTGGCTCTGCACTTTGTTGTGTGTCTGATTTTGTGAATTCATAATGTAGTATTCTAAATCAGGAGCACAAAAGGAAACATGCACAATGTCACCTATCATTGTTTCTGACAGAAGGCAAACAATCCAACACTATTCTTCGCCCATGTTTCTATCCTCATTTTCTTTTTCTTTGTCGGACATCCTGTGATCAGTGGACGGCGGTTTGTTGATTAGATTACCAAAACATGTCCCAAAACATTATTATTATTAAGCCGTAAAATCGCTTTATTGAAACGTAATTTTTAAATTGCCACCAAGACAAGTGCATTTAGGTATTATATGTGTATTATACTTTGTATTCATAGATATATAGGTTTTTGTAGAGTCGGAGTGTTTTTGGGGCCATCATCTGTGTATCGTAAAGTACTTCACAATGGCTTCATTGTTCAACCGCAGTGGTCTCTGTCTTTGCTAAATTGATAGGGAGGAAAGAGGCCAGAGAGATCACATGTGTTCCATGCCTGCACTATATATGTTATATAGAAGTTGTGTGTGAGTGTGTGCTTTAGTTACTAGCAGCAATCTGCTAGAGGCTAACCAGCAGGAAAGCCTCTAGCTTAGAGGGTGTTACTTCCATGTACACGGGGCAGCATGCATTAAAGATGAGAGCTGCTCCCACCAAATACCAGCAGAGAGCCTCCTTACACTCGTGGAGGTACTTGTGAAAACACGCACAAATACACAAGCGCACACTGATGTTCTCAAACTTTGGCTCGACTCGAGGTGTAAAGAACCAACACGCAACAACTCTCAGAGAGAGGCGGAGGCAAAAAGAGAGAGAGCCAGTGAGAGAGAAACACTTAATTTAGAAAGCAAACAAGCTGTTCACAGCTTCCTCATCTATAATGCAGAAAGCCCCAGTGTTCCAGCAGCAGCAGCAGAATATACTGATGTCATCTGCACACATACCTGTAACTATAAAACTGTGCAGCGTGCATGCATTCATGCGTTTTGTGCCTTTGTGCCATTCTGTTGGTATACACAAGTAAAGATTCTTGTGAGTGTTTCACATGTGCACACAGGATGTATGGGAAAATCAATGCCTCAGCTCACCCCTCTTCCTCCTCACACACAGATACACTGTGACAGAGGGGCTTTGGAGGCAGTGTAGAGAATCTGATGTAATGCAGCTTCAAACACTCAGAAGGATCAGAAGGAACATCACACACTGTCACAAAAAACAAACCCTCTTTGCAACTTTCATTCTGCAGATTACACAATACTGAGCGAAAGGAGCCCTGGGAGAAAATGGAAAAGGGTAAAGAGACAATGCAGGTGAGGAGTAAACACAGGATTTAAAAAAAGGGAAAAATTAGGGAAATATGCATTTCTTAGGCTACAAGTGAGGCTGAGGTGAAATAAAACTGCAAAATGAAGACTATCATTATGCAGTTAGGGGCAAGAAAAGATTGTTATAGGCTACAGTTTTGACTGGGCCAGAGTGGCATTAACTGTTCCTAGTAGTTTCTACAGTTCTCACAAGAATAGGCAGCTGTGTCAGGTGACTGTTGCTCAGGGAGCTGTCTGGGAGACAAGGAGCTAAATATAACCATTACAGAGCCTCTACACATGCTACTACAGACATCAGCCCTGCTGTCACCAATACAGCCAAGCTCCTTCCAGTGGAAAAAGTGATGAAAAAATGACAAATGTGTTTTTCTATAGTTTTTTAGTATAGTATAGTTTTTTGGGGGGAAATACGCTTCTTGCTGAGAATTAGATGAGAAGTTTGATACCACTCACATCTGTACAGTAAATATGATGCTACTGCCAGCAGCCTTAGCATTTACAAACCGATACGTAAAAACGTTAAGTTACACTTTGGGTTTTGAACAGATTAACCAAACAAGATCTTGACCAAGACCTTGTATCCTTCAAGTCTTTTGATTTACTTTTAGAGTCAATCTTGAAGCCTCAGTCTCATTCATGGTGCTAAGGCACAGTGGGGCATCTGCTTGGATCAGGTGTGTGTGAAATGGTTCTCTTTGTGTCGGAGACTGCGTTGGAAATGATGGAGGTGACACTAAAGAGGTCCCAGATGCGAGAGGTGACAGGTTAATGAGAAGATAATTGGTGCTTTTGTTAGTGCACGCAAGGCAGCTCTGAAACCTTGACTCGATTTCAACACATTAAATCAGAAATCTGCTTATACTTTATGAGATCTATCCTGCAAAAAATATGTGTAGCTGTCTGTGGAAATGTGTGTTTGCTCTATATATGAGTATTCTGACATTGTCCAGCGGTGCCACTGTGAAAGGTGCACAAGGCACAAGAAATTATTTATCATGGTACTTGTACTTTTTTTGGTTGTGTGGAGAGTAAAAAGAAAAATGAGAGAATAAAGTACAAAGCAGAGAGAGACAGAGAAAGAAATTTAAGGTATGAATAGCAGAATATGAAATAGAGTTGGAAAGTGGTATGTCTTTACTATAAAAAAACCCCATCATCTCAAGTTTGACATGCAATAGTTTGCAAATTTCGAACCATTTTGCCAAACCTGAGGTTATTCTAGGTTACCATTTCTTTAAAAAAATACCCTAACATCTTCAGGTGTGACTCTATCAGTCATTTTGTAAGTTCAGAAGTCACTTTTTTCAAACAATATCTCCTTTTTACACAAAACTGCGTCATACTGTCTGCAGTTTTATATAAGTCGAACAAGAAAACAGGAAAAGAGAGTGAGCCCAAAAGAAAAAAATATATTTATATGCCTCACACACACCAAAGAGAGAAGTGTTTTGGGGTGACAGACAAGCCAATTAACATTCAACACGCTGAGAGTGTGAGAGAACAAGAAAGAGAGAGGAAGAGATTTAAAAAGATACAGAGATCGTAAGATAAGAGGTTATTAAAACTGAGCTCATAAGCCCAGTAATTCTTCCTCTGTCTTTGTTATATTTGCAATGGACTCTATATTTTGCAGCCATTTTTATCACCAGTAGAGATGACTAACCACTGCACCAATTAAAAGAGTAAAAATTATAAGGAGCATTTTTTTTACTTCTAGCAGTCAACTAACTGTCTGTTTAGCGCTGAGTAAATAAAACTCCACCAGAGGAAAAATTGGATCCCCAGAATGCCATCTGGGGTTAGTAATTAGCTGCTATGCTGTAATGGTGCTGCCCTCCTACAGTATTTGATAAGGGTAACATACTCTCATTGCTGCCTCACTTAAAAAGGTTCCATGTGGCCATACATTGTAAAAAACGAAATTGTTTTATGAGTAATTTTTCATCCTGAAAGCTGCATATTACAGTTTTAAAGATTCATACGCTCCATTCTTCACCTAAGCTTTTTATCTCCTCATCCTCCTGCACAACTTAGTCTTTTATGACTCTAAGCCAGCTTCTTATTGAATACATATAGTGATGTACTGTGTTCATTTTTTTGTGCTTAAACAAAAAAAAAAAAACTACAAAAAGTGGCAAATTGTGTCTCTGTCTCATCAATTAATGCTGAAACAGTAAATCAATCAATCTATTAGTTGCTGAACAGAAAATGAATTAACGATTTTCATAGTCAATTAATCATTTATGACATTTATCAAGTAGAATGGCCAAATATTAGCTGGTTAGAACTTCTTACATGTGAAGATTTGCTTCTTTTCTCTGTTTTATATCATTGTTATTTGAATATTTTGGGATTTGGACTGTTTGTCAGACAAAACGAGCAATTAGCAGACATTACCTTGGGTTGTGGGGAAATTGGGATGTGCACAATTACTGTGTACAATGACAATAAATGCTTTCTATTCTATTCATTACTTTTTGACACAAACTATCAATAATTGAAAATAATCATAAATTACAGCCCTAGTTTATATGATTCTGCAGAAAGATTCAACACTTGATCTTCACTGTAACCATATTGATCTGATTAGTTCAGGACTAGAGGTTATTTGGTGAAATTATATATATATTTTTTGACAACTTTAAGAAGACACATATGACTATATGCATGTATACTTTACACTTCAGCATGTGCTTCACAGCGGTAATCTACATATGGAGTTTGAAATGACACACAATACACTATCATACCTTTACTGCATAACTTAGAATTTAAACCTTGAATCACTAATATACATCCACAATTAAAAAATGTTGCTTCGGAAGAAACTCACATGCACGTGATTATATAATTGACTTTATGCCATCTCTATAAATGTGCAAATACATATGCAATAACTACGGCAAACCGTGAGATTAATGAGCATGAAATCATAGTTATAGTTAGCTCAAAAGAAATGTTAAATCCTAGTAATTTTAACATATTAAAGTTTTTATTGTCTAGTGACACATGTACCATATAATTGGATTCTTATTAAAAAAAGAAAAGGAAAAGAAAGTTAAGCAAAAACACAAAGTTGAACAGCCTCCAAAAAGCCCTCTGATGCACCTTTAACCCTCCAACACTAAAGTAGACAAATTATGATTTGTGGTTTAGTTAGTGCAGCCATTTTATTCTCCCAGTGTTCTCCCAATGTTCCCTCTCCCTGGTACTAATTCTGCTCCCACATTCCCTGTTCCCACTGTGGCAGGAAATAGCATCTAATAAACGGCTGTAGGAGGAAGAACACTTGGAGTTGATGCATGATATCATTGTTCAAAATAAATGTTTTACTGTAAACAGCATCGTAAACCTCTCTCCCTCACACACACACACACACACACACACACACACACACCGAGATAGTAACTCATGAGTAGTCATTAACCGTACACAGCATCTACAGAACCAGAGTGTTTCCTGTTTGCCATTACTGATGAGAGTTTTTGAAATTGCTTCATGAAGAGGATCACTGAGCTATCTGTGTTTCATATGCTGAGATTAGAATCATTTATTCAAGAAAACTAGTGACAATCACCAGGACCTCAGCCATCATTATTACCTCCAAAGTTGTCCGGATACTGTGATACTGTTATTTACTATCTAAATCCATTTTCTGATGCTTATCCAGGTGCTGGTCACGGTGGTAGCAGGCTAAGCAATATATCTCACATGCCCCTCTCCCTAGCCACATCCTCCAGCTCTTCCTGGGGGATCCCAAGGTGTTCCAAGGCCAGATGGGATGTAAAATACCTCCAGCATATTCTAGGATTGCCCAAGGTTCTCTTCCCAGTTGGAGGCATCTAGGAGGCACCAGAATCAGATAGCTGAAGCACATCAACTGGCTCTTTTGAATGCAAAAGGAGCAGTGATTCCACGCGAAGTTACTTCCAGATGAGTTCCCCTCACACTACCCCAAAGGGTCATGCTGTGAGGGGAACTCATTTTGGTTGCTTGTATCCACAATCTCATGCTTTCTGCACTGATCTGCTTGTCAATCTCATATCCCATCTTACCCTGACTTGTAAAAAAGACCAAGAGATACTAGACCTACTTCACCTGGGCCAGCAATTGGTTACCAATCTAAAGGGGGGTAATCCACCATCAGAGTCAGAGGTGCTGACCCTCACCCCAGATGGATCGGACAATAACAGAAAAAGCCACGTCGCAGATACAGTGCTATGAGAAAGGTGGATAGAAGAATAGTGGAAAGAGATGAAGAAGCTGGAAGAAGAGTTTTGGGTATCTCAAAAAAGAGATTAAATAAATGCAAGCTCAAGAGGAAAGGCTTGGAAGAACGCTCAGGCCAGACTATAAAAGAAAGAAAACAATGGGGACTTCTGTAGCTTTTTCAAGATGTAGGAAAAGGCCTAGAGGGATCCTGCTGCTTGACTAGCTCAGAACAGACAGCATGTAAATCATCCCTCTTAATTTCCCAAAACCTTTCCACCGTTCGTATTGTGTAAGCAAACAAAATGAAAGTCAGACAAATGAAGGTGAAACGCTGCTGGGTCTGCTTGAAGCTTGCACAGGTATTTAACACTGAACAAAACATACTGTTGGTAACATAATGAAGAAAAGCATGGATTATAGGATTATAAATAGATCAACAAGAGAACATTTCTCATTTAAAACTCAACAACATGGCCATGAGGCAATGTGAGGTTTGCCGCAGTTTCAAAAACTTTTAGGAGGCACTGATTTCTACAGAGAGCACTTACGTATTGTGCTTTGGACAAACTGGCGCTCAGTGAAGGTTACATAACTTAGAGTTGAGGCTGACACTTTTTTTTTTTACAGATTTTTTACAATATGCTTTGGATTGTGATTGACAGGTTTGAGAGCGTCAAGACGTCATTTGCATGAGTAAATAAGGACACCCTGAGCAAGTTCACTGTTGCCATGGTGATGGTAGAAGATTATGAGGACACATTGGGCCAATATTTAAACTGCTACAGGGGCAACTAGACAGGTGGGTCTGTACGTGGGTGCACACATACACATACGCATGTCTGTGCAGTATCTTTGCAGTTGATGTTAATGCGTTTGCAAATAAAAGTGCTTTCACAGTGGCTTCAAAGATTTAACAATCCATTATAGACAAAGGCACAACTTCAAAGCAAAGGCTCTTGGCTGGGGAGATTCCCCAATGCACTAAAGCACACTCATATCCGACAGCACAAAGTCTTTACATGCTAACATGTGCACATGGACCGCATTAGAACGCCTGGCATTCGACCCATAGCAATCTCCAATCTATCTTTTTCCTCCTTTAGTTTTAACAGAGCACATTAGAGGACCAAGCCTCCTCCCTTCATCCCTGACTCATAGATCAAAAAGACCTGAGAAAGGGCAGACAGATCAAATGTGGCTGTGAGAAATCCACCCACAGGACATCTCCAGAGTGTCCACTGGCATACTTAACACGCTAATCCAATATTACAAATACACACTTGCATACACACAGACACACTCACACCTTCAACATGGCTGAGTGGTTAAAGGTTAGCCTCGCAAAAGCTGCCCTCAGTCTCACATGGTCAGTTTTCAGTATGAGATCTCAAGCGGGAAAACATCGACTAAGAATCGATCGAGCCCTGAAGCTGCACGCCTGACCAAAAAAGCAAACTCTGAAGAGGTGTCAACAAGACTTGCTGCCTCGAAAATCTCCTGTAACTTGTGTCCAAATATTTAACCTCAGCACTGAGGAAATAAAGCGATGCCTGACTTTGCAATGCATTGACTAATTCCAATATAAACTATATTTCAAAAACAATTTCTGGTGGGTAGTGAGACTACTTTGACAATAACTACGGAATACCCACCATGTCTATCTAAAAATAAAAGACAAAGTAACAGCCCAGTGAGCAGCTCACTACAAAGCAAAGAGATACAAGATGATTGGGTTTCTATAGCAGGGAATCTGGCAGCGGACACGACAGCACCACTGAAAAAGTCATTTGAATGTGTATTTAGAATAATATCTTTAAAGACCTTAGATGTGCCTCAGGGATAGACAAATAGATGGAGATGCACAGAGACAGAGAGGAAAATAAATAGATAGAGGGAATGAGGAGACGCACATGTGTCTGTGTAAGGACCACCACATTCCCAAAGACTCCTTAAATGGCCAGAGAACATTAATGGTAAACGCTTTTATCGAACTCCTCCTTGAACTATTAATACACTGTTAGAGCTGTGATGAGACGCTTGCCTCTAGATTAGGGCAAAGACTAATGAGACAATCAGCAGCTTGCTGTCACTGCCAAAACGTTATGATATCAGGGAGTTACCTCTAGTTTAACAGTCATTGACCGGCTCATCACTCCTTGCTACTTAGCCTCCTCGCGGTCAATGGAAAGAAGACTTATCTGTGGGTAACCTTAGCTGAAGCTAAACAGCTTGAGAGAGATTGTTATAGAAAGAAACTATTCAAATGAGCTCTATAGGCGACAATCCTGAAAGCACAGGCGCATAAGAGTAAATGTCTGATTAGCTTTCTCTCTCTGAGGACTCGTGATTATGTGACAAGTGAGGTGCCAAAGATCAGGTCGGAAGAGAATACTTTATGGACCTGCTGCACACCATATGAGATGAGACATGTAACGCACAGCCTGCACTTTTTCTAATTTCTTTTTCTCATTTTCTCTCTCTCCCCTGACCCTTCATTGCGGTCCCCAGTCTCCTCTTACATATGCAGGCCTTTGATTTCACTCTACATCACAGATATCCTCTTCTCTCTGAGGATTGCTACCAATTTCTGACTCCACTTCTCCCTCAGCCCCTCCTGACCACCAAGTTGACTGTACGCACAGCAGGGATTCTGTCAGAAGAGCATTATAATGCTTCTGATCTAGTTAATGGGCAGTAATGGTAGATGGCTGGAGAGGGAGGAGGCGGCGATGGAGTGGGGGGACAGAGAGAAGGGGTGTAGGGATAGTGAAAGGTAGAGATAGAAGGGGGTGAACTACTCCAGAGGTTTCCTATCTGAGCAGGTCAAAGAGGCAAACAACCCCCAACTATTTTCTCCCCCCCCTGCTTTTATGCTACTCCCGTCTCCTCCAGGGATCTCATTATGGAAGACTCACTGGCCATGAGAACTGAGCCTATCTGCGTAAGAGATGGGTTAAAGAGGTGGACAAGCCCTATGTGTAAGAGGAAGGGAGTACGTGGGGGTGAGAAAGCAGGATAGTGGAAGAGAAGTGAGGAGAGATAAACGGGAGGCTGCAGAAAAGGGAGTGGAGGAGATAACTGGAGGGAAAGTGTGTGTGCAGAGAGAAGTGTGCTGTAATAGAACAGAAGAGCATATAGCCTTAGGTACCAGATTGTTATTACTGCTGCAGATGGCTGGGAGACGCTTCCAGCAGATTTATGTTTTGCTATAGTCTGTGGGTGTGTATGTATGTGTCACATCCATGTCTGCATGAGGCCATATGTGAGTGAGCATGTGGCTATATGCTTGTTTGGTTTAAGTAATGTCAGCGAAATGGCATGTTTTCTGGATAAATAACCAATTAGAAGATGAGGGGGGAGTTTGCAGTGAGCTACAGCATCCAATCAAATCCCCATACACCAGCTGTAAAACATTGCTCTCATTGAAATGCTGCACACAGCCTGCTGTAAATATCCAATCAAGTGATTCAGGATCGTGTGCTCACAAAAAAACAACAGTAAATGGCCAAAAATGAGACAAAAGTGAGCTGAAATGCTGACGCCCTTTCCCCTCCGTATTCTTCCTATCTTTCCCCAGGGCCTTGATCAAGATCTATCTTGCCCTTTGCTCTTTTTCACTTGTCAGCTCTTCTCCATTTGTGTAACAGCTTTCATCGATTTCTTTTTTGATGGGGTCAAAAGATGCTCTTAATGTGCCACTGAAGACTGTTGATGTGTTTATATTTGTGTATATATATATATATGCAGGTCCACAGATACAATGGTCAACATTAATCTCTGTTGCAGTTTGGACAGAGACAGCGATGAAAACGAAATGATGAAGAAGAAATTAGACACTTTGACAGACATACCTGCGCCTGCGCATACACTCAATCTCCCACCCACGCAAACGGAGGCTCACAGAGTTATTATCCTCATAATCACTCCAAAATCCACCACAGCTTCCCTATGTTCTCTCACCTCCTCAGTTCAGCTTTCTAGCCATTCATCGTTCTCTCTCTACCTCCCGGAGACATCAGCCCTCTCCTCTCCTCGTTTTCCCTCTTTATCACATAGCCATGATAAATCTCTAAGATATCTTCCCAATGGGCATTCACAAAATCAATGGCTATTTTGGAGCATCACTTTCTAGGTATAGGATTGTGTGCATGTTGGGTATGTACACTATGTCTATCTAGATTCTCACATGCTGAAAATTCTCTAATAAGACAGTGTTCATTTTAAATAAAAGCTTGGGCTCTGTCCCGCATGGACAACTAACGGGGGTTAAAAATATTGATGCAGCTGAGTTAAATAAAGATCTTGGCTGCTATTTGGAAATGCACGATATACAATGTGTATTTATACAGCATATTGCTCTGGAGTTTATATTTTGCATAAGCAATCACATTTTCTTCAACGCATACAAATGCGAGAGTTACTATCCCCCAGGAAGCCAGCTGAGCCTGGGCCTGTTTTGACAGTAAATAAGCTAATAGGCAAATGTCATGGCTATTAAATGAGTTAAGCCCGATCGATGTCAACTCCGTGGCAGAGGTATATAAATTTATTTCAAATGAGACACCAACTGACACCAATAAAACAAGTAATCTGTTAGCATCTGTCTGCAGAAACGGGGGACTGGTGTGGGTTTGTGATCGTGGAGGTGTGTGTGTGTGTGTGTGTGTGTGTGTGTGTGTGTGTGTGCATCAAGAGGCAGTGGGAGGGAAAGCGAGGGATGACATAGAGTGAGGGTGGGAAAGAGGGATTAAGGGGGGTAGAGGTGGAGGCATGGATGAAGCCGTCACTTCGCTTTGTGAGATTCTTAGCGGTGAGAGATGAGAGAATGATCTCCCACGCAGGCTACAGGAATGCTTACACTAACACTTTCCCTCCGCCTGGGCCCCAGAAAAGGAGGGGGGGGAAAGTGCAAACATGTCACAGAGATAGGAACAGATCAATGTCCACAAACAGTGTTAGCAAACAAACACAGCCACGGATACACAAACTTGTATTAGCATGGTTAACGGTCATCTTAGCACCGATGATGTCATGTGTTTTTAATCTATGTTTCACACTCAACTCTCTCTTTTTTATCTTTTTTTACTTACAATCCTTTTCTTCTCTTAACTTTTCATCACTGAAATTGTGGCATTAGTGTTCAGGCAGCCCAGCAGCAGTATTAGTTTCTTTGTAATGACAAGCACAGCACTGAAGCATTTCATCTTCATTTTTATCTCCACACTTTAGCTTTGATCACTGGTTTGTGTCTCTGAATAAAGCTCGCCAAACCATCCCAGAGAGGGCTCACTCAGCTGCGAATCATGGGGATCCACTCAAGCAACAAAGTCAGCACGTACGGATGCTTGCATGGAAATGCACACTCACATAAGCACACATTCATGTCACACTACAAAAGAGCATAGTTTCAAAGCTAAATGCAGAGCAAACTGTGCAAGCTGCCTAATAATATTCTACATTTATGCTAACAAAAAGCATCACTGAAATCCACCATGTGTCAATTACAGCTTGCAGATCTTCATCTAGACTTCGAAGGTCTAGGCTCTCTGATACCCCATCTGTATTCAAGAGGGCAGCCAGTCAGTTATTAGGTATCTTTGTCAAATTCAACAAGATACATGGATGTGCAGAATGTTAAGTTTAGCCTGGAGGTAAGATAGAAACATGGCTGGCACTACTATAAGTACTGCCCTCAGCATCTCGCCTTAAACACGTTAATCATTTTGGGGAATGCCAATATTTTTTGTTGTATTAATGGGTGTTAGAGAGTTAGGTCACAAGATTGATACCATTCTCATATCTGTATACTAAATATCAAGCTACAACAAGGAGATGGACAGTTAGCTTATCTTAGCATCAAAGCTAACAGTCTCCTGGCTGTAACGTCATATATAATGGACAGACATGAAAGTACTATCAGTCTTCTCATTTAACTCTCAGAAAGAAGCCAGTCAGCATATTTCACAAACATCTTCTCATCATCGCCTTTAATTAAGAATCTTACTGCTGCATGTCACATAATGACCATATCTGAGGGGATTTCAGAGCCTTGTTGATCATTACGCTGCCAGGTGCTGAGGTGTTGTGTCTTTCATGCTCACATTCTGCCCGCGATGTTACTCATTGTTACTATATTTTGGAACAACTCCACACCCAACATCTTACATAATCATCTACACACAAGCCCCCGCATGTCAGCCAACACACAGTAGCAGGGTGTTCAGAACAGTCAGTCCTATTGATTTACTATCAACGGGCCAGGGACGACCAGAGAAGGACATGTAGGGCCTTGCCCTTCTGTGTATAACTAATGCATTTGGACCTAGGGTTACAGCAGGCTTGAGCCCACCATCGCTGGACAACTGCAATATGTGGAAGACACACAGAGCGAGAAGGGAAAGACAACTTGACATTGATGTAGTTGATTTCTGGGAGGTGCTATGAGACTGAGGATCAAGGGTGTTTTACGATGTCAGAGCAGATGAGCGAGAGAAACCTCCTTGTGTGCTGCAGTGTCTTATATATGCCTGTGTGAGTGTGTGTGAGTGTAGTGTTCAATATCAGTTCTATGAAATATGCATGAAGTATGTTTGAACCTCCCTCCCCCCTTACAGGCCAATAGCAAGGTCCTTCAAGCCCACATGAGCTCACATGTGCTCATCCCCACCCCATTCCCATCCCGAACCCACACCCACAGATATAATGCGATAACCCCTGCCTTACACTGATGAATGTCTGTCCTTCAGAGAGCACAACAGCCACAGGAGAGTGATACAGTGTGAATGAGGACAGACGAAGAGAGCAAAAGAAACGGCGACGCGAGAAAAAAAGAGAAGTAGGTGAGAGTGTTGTGAGCAGAGGTGGAGGAAAGAGGAGTGATGCAAGCAAGTGGAGAGTGTTAAGGAGCTGAAAAACAGCAGTGCCGGTCCGCCATGACTCCCCCAAAAAACTGTTTCTAGCTGAAATAAAGGTCATTGTGTTTGGAAGATCGAAAGTGTTTGTTTAATCTCAAAAGAAAATTGGCACATGTTTGAGATGGAAAGCAATATTTGGCAGACTTTCCATTTTCAGATTACCTTGCACATTGGGTCCAGTACGAACTGTAGGTGGAATATTCTTGTAGGGAGGGAGATGGGGGATGGAATTTTATACTATTTCTTATTTGATAAATTGAAATGTATTTTGTTTGTATTTATGTATTTGTTATTGTTGAGGATAGAGAGGCTAGGGAAAGATGAGAGGTGAACATTGGAGTAATAGTGCATATATGTACTATCCATATATACCTACCATAACGTAACCAGAGATACGTATCAGTGCGTGTGTTGCAGAGCAATACTGCAGCCAATCATGTTACAGTCTTTCATGTAATCTGTGCGTTGATGAGTGGTGGAAGAATAAAAGCGAGTAGAAGTCTTGCACTGAAAATGTACAAATAGTATTATTAGCAGAGTGCACTGAAAGTATCAAAAGTACTGAATGCAACATAATGGTCCCTGTGAGTTTTATTACTGATGCATTGATGTGTATATAGCCTGAATCTGTTGTGGCTGGTCAAGGTGGAGCTAATACAATTTACTGTAGAAAAGTTTAATCTATAGTGTGTCATTTTATTAACTCATCATATGCTTTGTATCTTAAATCTTTGTTTGTAAAGTAAAACTTACAATATTTTCCTATGAAAGGTGGTGGAGTAGTAGTATAAAGTAGCATGGAATGGAAATACATAAGTAAAGTACTTAAAGTTAACATTAGTTGAGTAGATGTACTTAGTTACATTCAACCACAGGGGTTGATCAATGCCACACAGATCCTTTAGTGGTGAAGGAAGCCACATACACCCACCTACCATGTCACTTCTGCAATGGCTGGGTTCGGATGGGTGGTAAATATAATACATCAGTTTATATTTCCAATATAGATAACACTGGAAACAGGCAATCACAGAGGGAAGGGTTGGAGGAGAGAAGGGGGATTTTTAGTCATCTTGGTTTTTAAGTTAGTGAC
Source organism: Nannoperca obscura (assembly GCA_036024295.1). NCBI lineage: Eukaryota > Metazoa > Chordata > Actinopteri > Centrarchiformes > Percichthyidae > Nannoperca > Nannoperca obscura. Next base: position 1,894 of record JAVQJL010058941.1, on the reverse strand, counting down.
TTTCTAATTAGGAAGACATTTGCTGCTGTGCTAATGAACAACAAACTCCTTCAAGCAGAACAAACAACCTAAAAACAAAGCACACACACACACACACAGTCTCACCAGGACACCAGCCCATCTGTTTGCTAAGGGAATGTTGCTTTCCTCTAGCTCTGCTTAAAAAGAGAGTAGAAAAAATGCACCCCACACACACTTGCGTGCATGCAGACATGACATCATATTTTTCTGTGCTGAGTCTCTGCAACGAGCGTGGGCAGGTGTGTGTGCGGCTGGCTTGTGTGTCTCAGTGTGATTACTACACTGCGGGAGCCAACACAGGCTAAGAAAGCAGCAGAGCAGACTTTGCATTTGTGTGTTTGTTTGTGTGTGTGTGTCTGTCCTTGTCTGTCACTTACAACTTGAGGCGATCTAAAGGCATCTTTTTGCATCTCCACATTCATCTCCTTATTTCTGCCTCTGCCTTTCCCCACGACTTTGTTTCTCTTCCCTCCTTCTCTTCTCACTGTTTATCAGCAGCTCATACAGTCATTTTTTTCTGGCTTTTGTTTGGCTGCCATGCCCTGTGAGCACTGGTTAATTCTCCCCTGCACTCCCCCGGGAGCTTGAAGGGGTGAGGAGGTGGGGAGGGCGGTGAGACTGGAGAGGACAAGGGCAGAGGCACTTCATTAATCAATCAACCAGCTTTGAAAATTTACCTAATTAACGGCTAATTACAGATCTGGGCACGGTGCCAGCTGGCATCCCATCCACCTCCACCAATACGACCCCCGTGGTCCCCCAGATGACACTAGAGGTAAACACCCCTCCCTCTTTCCCTCCTTTGCTAGTCTATCCATCCATGCATCCACTCGCCCATTACTTTGTCCTCCTCTGCAGAAACAACAGATCCCAGCTGATCACAGACCACATAACCGATAACTCAAAGACGTCTAGCTCTCTCGCCACTTGCCTCATTCTCATGTTGCACCATATGGCGGTTTGATTTTCTTTATGCTGTCTTACCGGAGAAATATTGGTTGTCATCACAGGGTCCTGGAGGCTCTCCGAAGGCACCGTCTCACCCCTGTGACGGCTGGCACGGTTCTTGTCTTGTCCCTGCCAGCTCCCTCTGCGGGACACGCTTGCACGCCAGGCCCGCTGGATCCTGGGAACACAAGCGGATAAAATACGTATATCACTGACATCCACATCTCATAACCAAAGCTGAGCTGATTTGAGTCACCCAGGGTCTAGAGAAATAAAAGTCCTGATCATTTGCATAGGCGATGTTAGGTGACAGGCGCTTGGAGTATTTCTGAGGCTTGGATGGACATTCAACAGAATAATACAAAATATGGGAAATTGAAATTAAACAATGCTTTGCAGCTCTGCCTGGCTTCTTCTTCACTGCAACAGTGGCCAAAGCTTAGCAACTATGTACAGCCACTTGCCACACCAAACTGACTTAAAAAAGGCCCATGATTTCCCAGATATGATGCTAAAATAAATAAAAATGATGGCCATAGCATAAACACTGTGGGGTATTGTTAAATTATCAAGTAGACTCCAGCATCCCAGTATAAAGGTCATCATCAAACCACCTTCAAATCTTGCTCACAGACTTCTCTGACCCCTCCTCACCCATCTAACACCTGTTCTCAACTCCACAGGTCGCTCTCTTCCGTCTCTCACTTTCCACTCTCTTTTATCCCTGTAGTCACCCGCAAACACCAGGGTCCAGGATGGAGTGTAGGATCAATTACCCAATGGAGAAACACATTCAACTCCAGTGAAGCAGAGAGACAGCTGAGCCAAATGGAACCAACTGAATTAAGCCATAACTCCTAGCTCCAAAACCAACCCCCCCCTTCTTCCTCCATCCCTATTTGCTGCACTTTTATTCTCACTTTGC